>JAMQGT020007350.1:0-52282 GCA_024447675.2 Pterophyllum scalare | reverse complement strand
GTGTTCAGCCATTCAGCAACTTACTTCATCCGGTAAGCACAGCCGCTTTGCCATGAACAGAGCATTCACTGCGGCTCACCTGGGATTCGCTGAGCACTCTTATCCTGTTGACAGCCTGCAGAAGCAATACAAACATCTGTTAGGACTTCCTTTAGAAATGCGCAGCCATTATTACTCATAGGCACTGACCATCCACATCTTATTACTCCAATCGAGCCTGAGCGGTTGGGCCTGCCTTGTGGTCCTGCTGCAGTTCATACCAGATTGGGGTGGACTCTTCAGGGCCCTATGAAATCTCTAGAGAGATGTCTACAGCCACGACAGTGCCTGTTAACAGTAGCCACCCCCCAGGCGGTTGAGTTATTCAGAAATGTGGAGAAGCTCTGGAAGTCCGACATCCTCCCGTACCAGGATGAGAAGGCTGTGACACGATCCAAACAGGATAAAGAGGTGATCGAACTACTGGAGAGGGAAACAATGCGAGTGAATATCAGTGGAACCTTCTGGTATGCAACGCCTCTATTGCGGAAGGGGACATGCCTGTTCTCCAAGCTTTCCAGGAGTCAGTCATGCCTAACCTGCAAAACACAGAGAGGCATCTCACCAAAGACCCAGCGCGTGCAGCAGCCTATTGTGAGGAGATACAAAAACTGATGCAAACTGGTGTGGTGGCTAAGTTGGACCCCCAAGCCCTCTCACTGGAGAGGGAGTCATGGTTTATTCCCCATCACATGGTGAACCATAACAACAAGAACCGGATAGTGTAGTGCTGTTCTCATGTCTACCAAGGTCTCAGCCTGAATGACTTCCTGCTGCCGGGGCCTACACTTGGTGCTTCGCTGCTGGGAGATCTGCTCCGATTGACCCCCCAGTCACTTGCTGACAAACAAAAACAAGAGCCCAAACACGGAACAACATCAGAAAAAACAACCCACAGAGTCCGGGGGGCCGACCGCAAGAGGGGGGCCGACTGCGCTCCCAGCGGCGGCGGCGACGAAGAGGAGTAGACGAAGAGGGGGGCCGACCGCGCTCCCAGCGGCGGCGGCGAGGAAGAGGAGCAGGCGAAGGGGGAGGCTGACCGCGCTCCCAGCGGCGGCGGCGAGGAAGAGGAGCAGGCGAAGGGGGAGGCCGACCGCGCTCCCAGCGGCGGCGGCGAGGACGAAGGCGAAGAAGAGCCGGAGGCCGACCACGTCCCCAGCGGCGGCGGCGACGAAGACAAGGAACACCAGGCGAAGAGGGAGGCCGACCGCGACGAAGACGAGGAACACCAGGCGAAGAGGGAGGCCGACCGCGCTCCCAGCGGCGGCGGCGACGACGAAGAACAGCAGGCAGGAAGGAGGAAGGACCCCAATGCAGACTCCGGGAGGGTACTATACACACACACCTTTATTTACAAAAATCCACAAGAACACGAACCGGAACTCCCCTCAGTAACACACTGGATAGGGAGAGACGCAGGGAAGACAGCAGGGAACAACAACAATGACGCGACAAAGAGGCACAGAAAACACCGGACTTAAATACACATGAGGGAACACAGGTGACGCACATTACACAGACGAGACAGGAGGAAGCAAAACTGAACAGGACCCACAGAGACCACACGACTATCAAAATAAAACAGGAAACACCAGGGAAACAAGGACGCAGACCTAAAACACAAAACATAAGACAACGGGCCACCGGCCCGGGACCATGACACAGGGGGGCTTCTGGGCAACAATGTTACTTTGCACTAGTGAGGTGGAGATGCCATTTTCAGTTCATGCCACTAGATGTCCCCTGTGACCTTTTGTTAGTAGGTTTGAGCTAAGGCGGACTGAGTTACTCCATTATTATATAAGTTTATCTGGGTTATAGCTGTTTAACTATTATTGTTTTTATGTATGTATATGTTGCTTGATTTGATGGGCATGTGTGGCAATTACTTTCATACCGACAATACCTGATTCAGTGAACTGACCTCATTGTAATATTCTTTGTTGATTTGCAGAACCATTCACCCACACACCCCTAACCCAAGCCTGCAATAAAGAACTATAACGGACTAAGTGAGTCTCCAGTTTGTGTCCTGACCGGCACTCAGGGGCGAGCGTCAGAACAGTCACCATAGTGACCCAGCCTTTCAGTTCCTCATGTACAATAGTTTTAGAGGTTTGGGAGTCTCAGCCACTCCCCAAGTTTGTCTGTCATAGTTTGCACACATATACTGCTCTCCCCCCTCCTCCAGTGAATGGTTTACTGTTGAGTGGGTTCCTTAGCTATACAAATACATGAAGACTAAATGTGGGCCACTAACACCAAAAGCTAGAATAAATGAGAAGCTGGCTTTAATATTAAAACTTGACTTTTCTTAAATTCATCAGACTAGAGACAGAAGTATGGCCACTTAAACTGACTTAAAAAAAAAAGAATAAAAATTTCTGAAGTAAAAACTTAAGAAATTGAAATTACTAAAATTAAAATTTAAATGATTTAAAGGTAGATTTCATAGGCTAGTGGGAACCCTGCTTGCTGACACACATACTAATGACAGAGGAATGGAAACACAAGTGTTCTGCTAGTTTCCTATTGTATGTCCTTGTGAACCAAAGTGAGGTCGAACTCAGTGGCCCTGGCTGCGTGCTAGACTGATAATAATGCCTTACTCTTATATAGCGCTTTTCAAGACACCCAAAGACGCTTTACAATTTCAAGCACCATTCATTCACACCTCAATCACACTTGGTGGTGGTAAGCTACTAATGTAGCCACAGCTGCCCTGGGGCAATCTGACAGAGGCGTGGCTGCCAATTCGCGCCTACGGATCTTTATGTAACATAATGTCATATAAAGATTTTTCCAGTGATATTTAAATTCAGTTCACTCACCCAATTAAACTGCTGCCTAAAGAGCATACTGAAAATCACACATTTATAAACTGCAGAAAGTAAGTGGTGAAAAAAATCATGGGGAGGTGTGAATTAGTTGTATTGATGTAACTGGACCTAAACATCATCAAACAAACAGTGCACAAACTGCCCGAAACACAGAGACATTAAAATAGCTCGCTTTAAAAACTACTTTTATTGCCAGCATGTTTTTTTCTCTGGGGAGTCTGGAGGCGTTTGTTTGTCTGCACTTCACTTCTACAGCTGTGAAAGAGCTTTACAGAGACAGCCATGAAAAAGTACCATGAGTTCTGTATGCAGCCAAGGAAACACTGTGACTCTTCCAGATAATGGATCTTCGCAGTGAAGCAAGAAATGTTTTGTCAAGATTATAGTGACTTATAAGCATCTATTACTGTGTTGAGCTGATGTGATCTATCTGCCACAAGTCTACAAGTTGCTAGTGATGGAACATGTTCTCAAATTCTACAAACACACACAAATCAGAAGAGTTATAGAACTGTAAATAACGTTATAGTTAATAGCTATGCATGCTGATGAATCCACCCCATCTTCACGATCTGATATCACCACGCTGATCTTGTTCCTAACTACACAAAGACAATCACTGAAACTGACCAGTCACATTCTTTTTTTTCAGTAAAGGACCTTTAATTATTTCATCCGCAGGTTTTTCAGTTCCCTTCTCTTGTGTCAGTGAGAAATCTAGTCTGTTTTGGGTTTGAACGAGTGCATTAAAGTCAGGTTCAATGTCTGAGGTGGAGATGTGAGGGACAGGTGATCGTCAGAGGGTCTGTATTTGGATTTGTTAAACTTCACCACCGAGAATGTTTATTCATATATGAAAGTAGAAGAGAAACAACATCTTTGGAGCAGCTGTCCAAATGTGTGCAAAGCACTCCTCTTTGAGAGGAGCGCTGCGCCAGTGATGAAACAAAGTGCAACAAACTGTCGGTCATTCGGTTTTCCTGCCCCGCTGAAGCAAAATACTGTAGTTACAGCATCAACAACATGGTTTACTTTAGCACACAACGCCTCCTGGTGTATATTGCAATGACAATTTCACTTCTGGGATCATTTCAGTCACTTTATCATAAATTCGCTTCAACAGTCCAACACATTGTCTCGTTTCAGCCCAAGCCTATCCAAACATGAAGAAACTTTCTACATACCGTCAGCTTCTCCGGTCAGCAGGAGCGCAGATATTAGCACCAAACGACAGGGAATCTCAGAGAAATGACGTAGCATTAAATGATTGCGGTAATTACCCATGAAAACACAAACAAATCCCGGAGCTCAGTCCATCCGCTCTTCTTTCCTGCCATTAGCTCACGGCTGCTCTCAGGAGAAGCAGATGCACCGGACAGCGAAGGTTACTTTTAGTTAAAGAAAACACTTGGATTTACAAAGAAATACTCTACTGTTTGGTGCTTTCAAAACCGTGAAAATCTCTTACAAAACAAGATGTGAGGAATCAGCCTGAAACATTATGGGAGTCTCAACAGTGACGCCTCCTCATATGGAAGGTTTGGAGGATGACGCTGTATTTGGTCAGATTTAAAAAGCTATTGTTCTCCTGAATTAGTCCACGGAAACTCAATAAATGTTGGCCATTCTGAAAAGAAGGGAACACTTAAACGTTTATTTTTGAACTTGAAGGAAGGAGTGTAAACAAGCGGCACAGTAGACATACCAGAAATATAACAATTTAAATAGAACTATAGTATCAAGTAGCATTCATCTTTGCAACAAGGTGAAGGTGCTGAAATAACACTGCACAGGAGACAGAAATAAGACTGCATAGCAGAGAGGCAGGAAAATCATGCTGGGTGAGATAGTGGTAAAGAATGTGTGTTCTGGTCTGTTTTGTGCCTACAGGAGCCAGATGAGGCCGGTAGCTGGCGACAGTGAAAGGCACAGGAGAAGGAACCGATAAGCATGCTACACGTCCCCCGCTATACAACGCAGCATCTGTGCAACTGTCTTTAATCCTGTGTATAAAAGTCGGTCTAAGATAGAGAGCGGTGTCAGACTTGTGTGAAGCTGCACCGACTGACTGTATTAGGAAGCTTCGACAATTCTGAGCCAGAGTACTCTGTAAACCTGTTTGAGATGGCTTTATTAAATTTAGTAATCTTAGAGAAAGAGAGAGAAGGTCCATCATTTGAGAGGGGCTCAGAGGAGAGTCTTTGCTCATCGTCTTTTAAAGGAGCTGGTTGAGATGATACAGGAGGCACCTGACCTTTTGAGTAAGGCAGTGGCGGCTCCAGAAATATTTTTCTGCAGGTGCTAAGGGGGGGGGGGGTGCTATGACTTTTCCAGGGGGCGCTATAGCACAGCAAAAAAACTGTACGTCTAAGGCAACCTCAGACAGACTGCACAGGTTTTAACCGAAATGTTGTCGACAGCAAGCTATGCAGATATCATGTTTCAGCTCCTTTTCTGTTCAGAGTGTCAGCGAGGCTATTAAAGTTTTAATTTCATGCAAATGAGCATCACAGTATGAGCTTATGTTTTATGAAATAGCAATTCTATGTATGTAAGTAAATCTCACAAAAACAGGTTCATCACATAGAATTTGTTTCCATAACTGTTACTGTAGTCTGTATCAAACATTTTCCGAATTAAGAGAGGAAATCCATGAAAACATCTGGAACAAGATGAGTCAGAATAAAAAATTTTCACCTTACTGACTTTGGCAGCCAAATAAATGAGGTTGCCAAAGGCTAAATAAATACCAGCTCAATAGTTAGTAGTTAGTCTCTTTGAACCGACTCAGACAATGTCTCTAGTTTTCATTCTCTAACTCATCCAGATTTGCAACCTTCTGAATAAAGAAGTATTGTTACTTGGGTGAACTGAATGTCCTCCCTTCATACTGCATGAACAGTACGGCCTTTGTTTGGGATCCTTGAGCTTGTTTTTTTTTTTTTTTTTTTAACTGTAGTACTGTACTGAGTGCACCTCTGTAATCTTTGTGCATTTATAGTTCAGTCCACTGAGAAAAGAATACCAAAAGAGCCGGTGGAGGGCAAATTTTAGTTTCCTTTTAATCTTTCAAAATACATCCACTGAATATACACAAAATGCTTCTAAATGATAACTCTGCCTGCATCTTTTAAAACTTGCTCAGCTCAACAATAATGCACCTCTTATCTCATATACACTTAATACAAAACAATGATGAGAGTGACATTTCGGGTGACAGCTGCCCTTCCTCAGACTTAAGCTGTAAGCCTGTAACCTATTAGAGTGAATAGGGCTGCTGTAGTTTTGTCATAATTGCATTTTAATTTACCAGTGAAGGTATTGGCAGGCTTAGTTTAATGTGTTATATAGGAGTTTTTCAGTATTTCAGGATATGAAAGAAGGCCTGCTTATACTGTAATATGTGAGATAGAGCTCAAACTTGATGTGCAAATCATAGTTTATGTGCAAGTAAAATGTATATTACATTAATATTTTTATTTTATGGTAATCTTTGGTTTTGTTTGTCCCTGGCTCTTGTGGTGTGTTCACCGAAAGGTTTCAACAAATCAAGACTTCTGTAAAATTTCTGTGAACCGTCACTTTAAGAGACCATCATGCAGCCAGGGATACCACGAGGGGTGGATCAAGGTGTGCAAATTCCAGAGGCAATGCAATACACAATTTGCACTTCTAGAACTTTACAGCAGGCAGTAACAGTGAGATATGTTCTAACAAGTCTCAGCAGAGAGTTTATATCACAGTTAAAGAACGCAGTCATTAAAAGAGTTGATCAAAGTGTCAGGCTTTTAGAGGACTTTAAACTTTCTCGGGACCAGATATGTTCAGCATGAACTACCATGGTGACCCAGCCAGGCTGAAAGAATGACACTGTAAACACTGACTTGATGCTCAGCATGGCTTGTTAACCCATTCATCACACTTCCCAGAGCACCCCTCAGGACTGGCTTCTAAAAGGGGAGAAAGTGGATTACTGCAGCTTTAAAGTTATGAACACATACAGCAGAGCAGGAGTACCAAAAAAAGTTTCTATTTCTATTTAAAGATATTCTGTGAGTCAGTCGAACTTGGAACAGCTTACTGGTTGTGGTCATTTGTGTGAAGTGGTGCAGATGCTTAAGAACTAAAAAAAAAAACCCATGTACAGCTCACTAAAAAAAACTTTCTCCTTTAGGGTGCCCCACTGATTGATGTGGGGTCTAACTTCCTATGAATTTTTTTTTTTAATGTTCTCTTAGCATTTGGAAAGAAATGTAGCAATAAACTCTGAAAGACTAAATAGTACACTGCTACTGCAAGAAACTTAGAATCACTGCATCAATTTAATCATTCTTCTGGTCAAAACTGTGCCTCTGAAAAGAGGCTGTGAAGCTAATAAGCAGTTTGGTTAGCCAACTCAATCACTGTAGAATGAAAAGAAATAGAAATAGTTTAAACACTTCTCCGCCCACAGCACTCACCTCTTCCCAAGACTTACACAGGAGCAGCACTTGTCTATTATCTGAGGCTGTGTGACAGAAGCCAGTTTCGTTCCACGTGACTCTGAGTTATATAAAGCTTTGGTCTGTTTTTATCTCATTTACCCATAATGTTCAATATCAAGGACTGTAGGTGTGGGATACACATGTAGAAGACACATGAGAGAAAAGACAAAGCACACTTAATTTATTAATGCTGTCTAATTTCATTAAGAGGGAAAAAAGGAAAATAACTGAAAGTTTAGAGTTAAAGTTAAGAGTAAGAGATCATCATGTAATCTTGATGAGCTTTTTGGACATCATATGTGTAAATGAGAGAAACTTGAGATAAATTCAGATAAAGTTGCCCTACTCCAAAATATATCTTCACTTCCATGACTACATCTGAATACAGATTTTGCAACAAAATAACTGATCAAAGTCATGCTCCCCAGAGGATGAAGCAGGTGTTTCTTTCCTCCACCACGGTCAAATCTAAAGCTGCTGCCCCCTTATGGACCATGAAGGTACTGCAGTTAGGTCGCATGCATCTGAAGATCAGACGTTAAAAAAATGCCAAGGGATTTGATCTAAGTTGAACTAAACTGCAACTAAGAAATAAATAGATCTGTGAAAACATGAAATAATTTATTCTTCATCTCATGTTCTGGTTGGTGTTTGAAGCTTTTAGGACTTCAAATATTATATTGGGGTGCATTTCGCAATCAACATATTCTGTAGAGCTTGTAACAAAGAATTTCATTTTGACCTCTGATACCAAAGGAGATTCGGTTTTCTTCTGTCTTAAGCTTGTATATTCATAACAAATGAACTCAACACAAAACAGATGATCAGAGGGTTTTACTGACATTAATAATTCATAATTTTGTGTGCAGATATGCTAGCTAACCTTTTACATTTTGGAAAGCAAAGCTGCTTACAACAAACACTGTAGACAATGTCAGAGTACATTTAGAGTATAAAGAGAGGCATTATTGAATAAATGAAGATTTGACAGTGCAGTTTTCTGTAATGGTCCAGAATTATGTACTGTAAGACTTTGAGGACACCCCCTCTCTCATTAAGTCACCAGAATCAGAGTCCAAATATGATAACAGTGGTAACAAGAACCCACTGGAGAGCAGAAACCTTGAGTCGACGCAACCTACAGCAAAGACCAAGAAGCAGTGGCCACGTGCATACCGAGCCAGAAACAGACCCAGCAGAGGCCAGTCAGGACAAACAGGTCCCACAATATTCCAACATTCCAGTTGATTCTGGTATGTTGGTGTAGCCTTCAGTCCAGATGGTGTCCATCTTCTCCTTCAACAGCTGTCAGAGAGGTTCTTGAGGAAGACCATTCAGAACCGATATTTAAAAATGTGTTTAATTTCATATTAGTTTTCAATTTTAGAAACAAAACATTTAAACTTTGCTAACATTCAACACATAATAAAGAGAATAAAATATTTAACTGCTAAATCAATCAGTTCTTTCAAGAAGAGCATATTTAATCAAATGTAACATAACTATAAATATACCTCCATCAACTACAACAGAGAGTTTTACATTTAATTAGTACCAAGATATTTTCAGGCACATATTTAAATGTGAGGGGAAACAAGAGCTGAAATAAAAGAATCAAGTTACAGCTCAAGTGCAGACTCTTAGTTTTCATTCAAGGCTTTGAACAGAAATACCTGCAACTGAAATGCAACTGGACAAATAACTGTCCATTCTGAATGCTTTGATTCTTTTGCAGTAAGTTTAGTCTTGAACTCTGGGGCATCACCAAAGAGTTTCCTCTGTGATTCTTCCAGATGTCCCAAAAGTTAAAGATCTTCAGTTTGCTTATTGGTCAGGCAGGAGAGTGGAGGATGCAACGGGAAGCCTTTTGAATATAATTTTAAGACATCTGGAGAGCACAAAAACCTTTGCAATTTTAGTTGGTTGCTGTTGATCGTCATCTGTTTTTAACTGTATTCCCACATGTTTGGGCTAAGAAATTACAGTACATGGTTTTTATGGTATTTCCTCTGGCCTTATATGTTGGCAGGCAGACTTTTTAACTGAACCTTCTCAGAGGGTCAACGGGGTTCTTTCTGACATCCTCTTTTCCTCTACCGGGTCTCCTCAGGGCTGTGTTCTTTCAGCCCTTTTCTTTATTTTATATACCAATGATTGTCGCAGCCAGTATCCACAGCGCCACATTTTAAAATTTGCTGATGACTCAGTTATTCTGTCCCTCCTCAGCAGTGACGATCCATTCATCTTCAATTGAAGTGAATTGCATTGCTGCAGGTTTCTTCATTTATGTCCTGTTTGTGGCTCTTTCTGCCTTTACTTTTGTCTTCAACAGATAAGATGGAGTTCAGTCAAGGTGAGAAGTTCACTGTGTCAGCCTCTGCAGAATACTCCAGTACCTTTAAAAACAAATAAAAATGTAGTTGGCCACACCAGGCCACTGAAGTTAATCTTGGTTTTCCTCTCGCCACAGAATTTTTTTGTGCACTCATTCAGACATGCTTTGCACAATCAAGCTAAAAATGTAATCACTCATGTACACATCCAGGCTGAACCCATAACTACGGATTCAAGGCTATAGGTGCAAGGTTGCCCCCTACAGAATCAAATACATTTTGTATGGCGTCCACAAAATTAGTTTCTCTGAAATGCATGAAAATTTGTTGCAACATTCGTGACATCATCCTGAAAAAGTCAATGAGACCCATGCTCTATTTTGCATGATACAGCCATGACCACACCCGAAATACTGCATTGTTTATATGGAGAGCAAAAGTTTTAGTTTCACAGAAATGTATGAAAATGGTTACAGACATTCTTGATATCATCCTGATCAAAAAAGTCAATCAGACCCATGCCCTATTTTGCACACCACAGCCATGAGCACCTCCCAAATACTGCAATGGGTGTATATGGAAAGCAGAAGATGTACAGGGGTTGGACAATGAAACTGAAACACCTGTCATTTTAGTGTGGGAGGCATCATGGCTAAATTGGACCAGCCTGGTGGCCAATCTTCATTAATTGCACATTGCACAAGTAAGAGCAGAGTGTGAAGGTTCAATTAGCAGGGTAAGAGCACAGTTTTGCTCAAAATATTGCAATGCACACAACATTATGGGTGACATACCAGGCCATTTAGGCCATTTAGGCCATTTAGATCCATGAGGCCATTTAGATCAGATCAGATCACTGCGGCGAACACTGGCCAACGAGCTGAGGCTCAACATGAAATGTACAGAGAGGGCAGAAAAATGTGAGTTTTGCCAAATTTCAAATGATTTTCAGTTATTAGTTTTTTGTGTTAGTGGTTTTCACTGCTCACACGAATGTTGTATTCTTTCATTTGAACCTAAATACAAGTCTTTACATGTTCTTTTCATGTGAAGACAAAAGGTTTTAGTGAGGTTTCTTCTTGTGTGAACAGAGGCTCTGTGTTCAGTCTTGTACAGCGGTCTGTAACTTTTTTCTTTTTTTTTTTAATGATTTAAATCCTCTTCCGTGGAGCACTGTTGTGAGGATTCAGTGGGCAGCGGCTGAATAGCATCAAGTTCTGATACGAACAATAAAACCTCTCAGTTTCAGCACAGCACCATCTAGCTCTCAGCTATTTCACATGATTAATGCTAGCAGAAAGAGGTTTTTGTCTTATACAGCTAAAAATCCAACTGTTACGACCTTGATAATGCATTTGTTACTAACTTTACAAAGCTTAAAGACTGAAGATATTTATAAAGCATTACAGAATCAGCTATATTAACACATCTATATGAATGCTGTTCTCACAAATGTGAGTTTCCTTTGCTGATTTCTATTTTATGCTGCAGTGTTTTGCAGTTGTACTGCAGTGGAAATGTGCTCTTACACTCTCTCATCCAACACTTACTTGGCAGCAACAGCTCAGCTTTACATTGTGGTGTTGACGACTTCAGAGTAAAGGATATGAACACGTTCTCCACTGCTTCATGTTTGTTTGTTTGAACTTTAATTAATCTTATTGTTTGATTTTAGATATCAGTATTTCCTTTAATCATGTCCTAACATTCAAACATGCTCACATCATGGAAATAACAGGTAATACTGTACCTCAGAACCAGCTGACTAGATCATCATTTATTTAGTTCCTATTTTTATAACCATGGCAGAGTTCCAATGGTCATTTGCTTTCTGAAAGTGTTATTCACATCGCTGCCTGACACGTCGCCTACTGTTTTCGATTCACAAATATTTAAGTGAGACAATATGTTAACAGTCTTTTCATTGTCTGCTGAGCTGAAACAGCCTATACATTCCTCCAGAGTAACCCAGACACCCCAAACACACTCCTGTTTATATCTGCACCAATCAAATCGCTATTTCCCCTGGTTCTCTTTCCTACTGAAACAGGAAAACTGGCTTCAGAACCCATGGAAAAAACATCTGCTGTAACCTATCACTGATCACTTTGGCATGAGTTAATGATTTCAACAAAAACAAAATGGTTTACTGCTGGAACATATTCACAAGCAGAAACTGTTCTGTTAGGTAATCGCTGTGGCAGGCACATTTTTGGACCCCAACGCAGGACAGGACTTGAACTTAAACTTCAGCTTTATTGCTGTCTAATCCTGGACTAAGATTCTTTTTTCTGTTGTGGTCTTCATTGACTTTTTCTTTTTAGTCTAGGACCAAGCTTAATCCATTACTGGGAAACCAGCTGACAGAGTCAACAGAGCTCAGCAGGAGCCAGCAGAACAAACTAAGAATCTCTCTTAAACACGACTACATACAGACAGGAGAGCATACAGCAGGCAGGAAGCAATAGATAATGCAACAAAGGACAAGGGAAAACACGGACAATATATACACAAGCAGTAACAAGGAGAGAGCGGAAACAACCGGGGAGAACAGGGGAACACAATTACACTAATGAGACAAGGGATGCAAAAGTAAAGAAGACATGGAAACAGAAACGGAGACTTGACACAACAAGAGGAGGCAGGCAAAACATGACAACAGGTCATGGAGTGACCCGGGAAACACAGGAAAACCGGGAATCTAATGTAAATAAACAATAACCAAGAACATGACTCTGATAAACTTAAATAAGAAGGCCTGAAAATACAAGACTGCAAATTCCACAATGAATCTGAGTCAAAGCAAACTGAAGAAATTAAACACAACGAAAACCCCAAAACACCGAGCAAAAGGACCACAACAGTAATTATTTTGGATGTTAAGGAAGCACTGAGCAGGTTTTAGACTTTAATTCTCCCTTCAAAAAGAGGTTCTTAATGTCAGTGGGACTTTCCTGGTTAAATAAAGGTTAACAGAGAGATTTTAACTTCAGCTAATTTTTCTTAGACCCTGGCCACAGCAATAGGCACGTTTACAGACTATGGCCAATTTATCAGTAGAAAACCTCACACATGAGCAAATCACAGGATAGTTTGCAACATCTCAGCATTTTACTTATACACATAGGAAATGCCTCAGTTATTCCAACATCCAATCAGAGGACTAGATTCATCTGACCAATGAACATCTTGCATGTATGTGAGCTAGCAGTCAGCCAGCAACATTAGCAGGGTCACCAATGTGAGAAATGATATCGGTGTAACTTCAAACTCAGAGCACAAACCAAAGTAAAACTGTTAGAAAAATCAAAAATGACATTATCAATTATTCATTCAGTGTCAATTTTATTACACACAAATCAGGATTAGAAATACCAAGTCTTTAGGTAATAACATATATTATTCCTGGGTCTGTGACCTTGTGTTGTCAGTTTTTTGGACTTGATTTTGTTATTTAATGTTTCCTTGAGTCTCAGTTTGTGATGGGGGGGTTCGCAGTATGAGTTCTGTACCTTTGAGTTTCTTGTCAGGGTTTTATTTGCAGTTTCAGACCTTCTTAGTTTAATTATTCTTGGTTACAGTTTATTGCATTCCCTGAGTACCTGTGTTTTATCTTGCCAAGTATGTGACAGGTAATCAGGTTTGTTTGTGAAGGACGACACCTGAAACACTTTAATTAAAAAAGTAAGACATTTAATATATTAAAGAATCAGAAGTTATCACACATGCATGTGGGGACTCAGAGGAAGCGAGTGTGTGTGCTCTCTCTCTCTCTCCCGTCCAAGCACATGTTCCGGTCTAACCATAACATCTTTATACTGCCACTTATCTAAACATAAATAAGCTGTGAGTTGGCCTTGTCTTCGGTCTTGTTCAAGCTGGTTTTTTTCATGACCCAGATTATGAGCTGTTCCAATGACTCAGCAGAGGAGTCATAAAGCACATCTTCTTCCTGATGTCTTAATTTGTCATACAGAGCAATCTTGTCCAGATTAATAACAGAACATGGTGACGTTGGTGATGTTTTAATTGTACGTACTTTGGCTGAACCTCCAAGATAAGGGACTGAGACTGAGAAGTTAGTCTAGCACCTTCTGTCTGTTGCTCTCTGTTTAATGTATTATTTGATTGTTAATTATTTAGTTGATCCACTGTTTAATAATTAACTTACTGGAGTTTGCTATTAAACATTTGTCCTTTTATTCATTGAGTAAAAAGTAATCCCCAACATATGCATCTGTCACTTCTAGTCACATTTCCTGCTTTAATTTGCTTGCCCTTGTCTCGTGTGCGTTGGGTTCTGTTTTGCTTCCCCTCGTCTCCTCTTTCCCCTCGTTGCCTCTTGTGTGTATATACAGTATATTGTCTGTGTTTTCTTCAGTTCCTTGTCATGTTGTTGTCTTGGGTTCCCGTTCTAATGTGGTTACCCTAGTTTCATGTTACTAGTTTCCTAGAGATTCCTTAGTTAATGTTATTCTGGTCACTGACCAGACCGGTGTATTTATTACTTGCGTTTGAGTTTACCAGCAATAAATCTGTGTTATTCCAAGTTCAGTCCATTTCCATGGGACCTGCTTTGGGGTCCAATTCTTCCTGCATCCACAAAGTCCAACTGGAGAAACTGAAACAACTTCATACAAAGAATAAGCCAAAATAGGCACAGCTTTCCAAAGAGTTTCAACAGGAGTGATGATGGCATCAAAAAAGTGAAATAACAGAGGGGCTGAATTTCATTTCCCCTGAAACACTTAACTGTGGCTCAAGCACACAAAAAAACTAGTATTTTGTTTTCTTAACCTGAACTTTTTCATGACTCGGCCCCTTAGTTCCAGTGAAGGAACTCTTTATGCTTCAGTGACATTATGACAATGTGGACAATTTGATGCTCTCAACTTTGTGGGAACAGTCTGGGGATGGTCCCTTCCTGTTCCAACACGACTGTGTACCAGTGCACAAAGCAAGGACCATAAAGACATGGATGAGCGAGTTTTGTGTAAAAAAGAATTTGGCTGGCCTGATCTCAATGTTGGCGATAATTTAGAGCGGAGCCACGCCTTCCCAGCATCAGCGTCTGACCTCACAAATGCACTTCTGGAAGAATGGTCAGAAAACACACTCCTTGTGGAAAGCCTTCCCAGAAGAGTTCAAGCTGTTACAGCTGCAAAGGCTGGGCTGACATCATATTAAATCCAATGGAACACTTAATGCTTTTGCCAATATAGTGTGCATGTTGTCATGGCAGGCAAAGCCATAAATCTTGGTTATTTTTCATTTAGTTTAAAAGCATGACCCTTTTACACACATTCAAGATTGTCACTGGCTCATTTACAGTTACATTCAGCTGATATTAAATAAAATTAAATATTAAGTTTCTTGGTCTTTTAGGGGAATTTCATCAGGAACAGAACATTACAGTTACACCAAAATAAATAAATAATAATAATAATAAATCAATTGTGGAGGAGCCCATTTTCACTTTCAAAATGACTTTTGTTTATAGTTGGACCTTCAAACTTCCTCCTTTCCTCATTTCCCATGCACTACAGGGATAAAAACAGCTCCCAGTCTGGCATGAGAAGCAAGTCTCAGAAAGTGTTTACTTTGCAAAGGGTCAGCAACACTACTCTGCAGGATAGGCTGTGTGATTCAAAACACAACTGCTTGGTACTCAGTGGTGAAGGTCTGCTGAGAGAACTACTACAATCACTAAACATACTAAAAAATACAGATACATTAGTAAAATATCTATCCATAATTCATATATAAACCTACATTGCACACAAAGTGAAGGAAAGTTTCATTCAGATTTGTTCCTCATTTTAGCTTAACCTTTGGTTTACTCCTCTTATATTACTGAGTGACAAAACTAGGAGACAACGTCATGAGAGCAGGGATAATGTCCCAATACTGTACAAAGAGGGGAAAATAAACTCCTGCAGAGGAAAAAACAGAAACGTGTCAACTCTTAAACCTGTTGTAGAACGTATTTACAAAGACACACAAGTCAACATGCAAGCAGTTTGGTGGAAGTAACTCTGTCTCACAAACAAACACTCAGAATATGTTAAACAGATTTTTATACCAATCAATTTCAGAGGTATCTCAGCCTTGTGATTTCCACCTGGAAACAAAGTGAAGATGCTTGTGCAGCTGCCTTCATCCTTCAGAGTAACATTGGATAACCGGAGAGCTCCATTTCTGTCATTAAACCTCCTGGTATCAATGCCATGGTGTAAGAAAGCAGCACCTCCTTGAACCACTGTCACACTTCCACCAATCACCTGGAGAGCAATACATATTAGATCATGGGTGGGCAATTAATTTTGGAGATAAGGACATGCACAATCCAAAAAAAAAAAAAAAAAAAAACCTGGGTAAAAACATGTAAAAAGAAAAGTAAAATCAAAATTCATTTTCAGAATTTCATTTGCTGTTCTGCTTGTAGTTTTATTGTTTCATTTGTAGGTTTTCAGTTCTTATTTTCTTGTTCACTGAGAGTAATCTAGTCTGTTTTCAGTTCAGTGTCAGAGTTGGGAATGTGAAGCACAGTGGACAGATGATCAGCACTGATGGTCTGTGTCTGGATTTGTTAAACTTCAGCACTTACTAACACAATGAAAAGGGCAATTTCACTTCTGGGCTCATTTCAGTCACTTAATGACCAGCAGACGGAGACAGTGCATCTGTTGTGCCACGTTTAGCTTAACTTGGGTAGCTCTCACTGATTAAGTTTGAAATAAGAGGTTTATTGTTGTTGGTTGTTGACATCACAAAAAATGTAAAAACTGAGTTCAGACAACATGAGTAAGTTTAAAAGGATGAAGACATTTTTTTCCTATTTATTAAGCCTGATTTTCAGATATTACTCATCTCCTGTAGATAGTTCTTCTTTTAGGCCTACCACTTCTTCTTCGTCCTGCACTTGTCCAGTTTCCTCAGGTTTTTTAAGGACACTGCACACCATGCTGAGGCATGCCAATGTTTACAGTTAATAACTCAATGGGAATCACATTGTTGGTTCAAAAATCTTATGCCTGTCAAACTGTTATTGTTGGCATTTTTGTAGATTCAGCTAAAGAAACTGGTAGCTATTGTTTTGTTTTGTTCTTTTTGCACCAGGTTGCTAAAGTGCCAGTAAGTTTTCTGTTATGTGAAGCCACAAAACCGTTTCATTCCTTCAGTTAGGGGTCTTTTTTATGCTCAAATGATTCATAGGTCAGAGTTAAGTGACTTAACAAAGAAAAAACCTTTGGATTCCTCTGAAAATGTTCAGGTAATAGGACTGGGAAGAAGCAGCACTTTTGCCTGAGACTGACATTATGTCTTTACACAGACAAACCACTACCCCTTCAGAAATATCATTTACACAGAAGGGACTGAGGGAGAAACCTTGATTTTTGAACTGGACTTAAAAAAAATGCCTAGCAGTAAAATAGGATAAGCCTCCATTCCTCCAGATTTTCCCAGGTGCTCCAAAATACTTTTCACACACTGACTCTGGGTGGATGCAACCCAAACACCCTTTGACAAGCAGGTGGAATATCATCATCTTTTTTTTTTCTTTTTTTTTTTGGTGGAACCTGATTGGTTAAGATGTGTAGCAGAATCTACGTGTATACACGGAACAACAGGGCGGGGCAGAGACACAGCGCACAGTGATTCCACATGTTAGGGATTATTTTTTACTCAGTGAATAAAGGACAAATGTTTAAAAGTAAACTCCAGTAAGTTAATTAATAAACAGTGGTTCAACCAAATAATAAACAATTAAATAATACACTAGACAGAGAGCAACAGATAGATAATGCTAGACTAACTTCTCTGTCTCAGTGCCTCTTATCCTGGAGGATACGGCCACAAAACGTACAGTTAGAACATCACCAACGTCACTATATTCTGTTATTAATCTGGACAAGATTGCTAAGTGACTAATTAAAAAACATCAGGAAGAAGATGTGCTTTATGACTCCACTGCTGCTGAGAGGGATCTGGGTCATGCAAAACCAGCTTGGACGAGTCCGAAGAGAAGGCCAAACTCACAGCGCCCAGAATGCTTAGAGATAGATAAGAGGCAGCATAAAGATGTTATGGTTAGACAGGAACACGGGCTCGGAGGGAGAGAATGCACATTCTTAGTCTGCGCATGCACATGTGTGTCTTTTTCTGATTCTTCAATATATTAAATGTCTTATTCTTTTTTAATTAAAGTGTTTCAGGTGTCTTCCTTCACAAAAAAAACCCCATTTACCTGTCACACACATACCAACCGCAGAGGGAGCAGCTCCTGCAAAGTTTGCTTAGAGACCAGAAACAGCAAGAGGAAGTTGTGCTTTACATAGAGGCAACATGGAGGAATGGTGAGGGAAAAGTAATTCATTTTACACATTTTTTAAAACTACAATCTAAGGAGCCCTTTGGGAGCTAAAAGAGCTGGCTCTTCTTTGGGAGCCGAGCCAAAAGAGCCGACTCTCTGAAAAGAGCTGAACTTCCCATCACTATACGGCAAAGCAACAAGAGGGAAGCACTTACAAACAAAAGTGCACACACAGGTTACTTGGACATAAATGATGACATTCTGCTCTGCTCTGCAGTCTTCAGTGGAACATTGTATTATTTTAGTCTTCTGTCTCCAGCGTGCAGCACCCCGAGAAATTTTATTTGACCCATACAATCAAAATATCAGTTTAACTGTTCTTCTAGTCAAACCCATGTATAAACCAAAGATACAAAGAGGCTGTGACCTTAATGAGGAATTTAGTTAGCCAAATCAACCAGTGCAGAAATGAATATAATCAAAATAGCTCTCTATATCACCAGATTTGAAAATAAATAACCTCTCCATAAGACTTGTAGAGAAATAGCCCTTTTTCATAACTGAGCTCTTGTGACAAAAGCCGTCCACATGATTACATGACTCAGAGTCATAAAGCTTTGGTCCAACTATAATTCAATATCATGGATCATAGGTGTGCTGTACTGAGGGGGAGGCAGTTGTAATATTTATGTATGTTTATTTACCTTTCAAGAAAAACGAAAATTAACAACAACAAAAAACTCAGTGATGTAAAACATTATAAAAAAATTCAACAAACAAAAAATCCATAAAAATGTAAATCAAATAGTAAATGGTCTAAAACTCATAAACACACTCTAATGATCTAATGTATTCACAAAAGCTGCCACACAAAAGAGAAATAAATGCAAAACATTTGAGACCCACGTTCTGAATGTGCCCTATGCCCTGCTGTCAAAGTGAGGTTTTCTATAGCTGCTGTGGTTCTGTGTTACAAGTGGATAGCTTGTACAAGTATATCCAGTATGCCATCCATTCATCCATATTCTTCTGCTTATCCACTTCAGTCTCGTACATAAAACATGTTTGTAATCATCAGCATTAAATATTTTCAATTACTTTGTAACACCTCCACAGTATTCAGACCTGAAAGAACAAAGCTGAGGGATCTGTGTTGATGTCAACCGTAAGCAGGAAATCAACAGAACTGTGAGAACAATATGAAACATGAAAAACATGAAAACGGTACGAAAATAATTTCGTACCGTTTTCACATTCATCACACGAATAATTTGTCTTCCTCTGATCTGTTCTGAATGGAGTCGTGATTAAGCTTCTGAAGATTTACAGACTTCAAATATTCTTTAAGTTTGGGAATATCTAGTGGTACTGTGTATTTGGTAGCAGACAGGACTGAGTCACTGTTAAAATAAAGCTGTCTGCTGTGGAACTAGATGTTTGTTTTCCTTTTAAACCTAGCCTGCAGAGTCGAGGAGAAAGCCCAATCAGCAGCTGAGGGCAGAGTGCATTTTGGAAGTTGAGTTTGTTTGGTTTTTTCCAAAATATTTCTGTAGTTTTTCTGAAGCGCTTCTAACACAGGATGTGAGTCTGACCTTTGGAACTGAACATGTCTTTTCTTGCTGACTTTGTCTTCCGTCTTATGCTTGTATACTCAACAACCAACTGAACTCAATCCAAAACAGATGATCAGAGGATTTGACTGACACTACCTTTGAAGCTTGTGTGTACACAGCAGTGAAATACGCTTGTTAGCCTTTTATGTTTCCAAAAGTTAAGCAGTTTAAAACAAACACTGCAGGCAATGTCGGAGCACCTTTAGAGTACAAAGAGAGGTATTTTTAAACAAATAAATATTTATAGCTGTTCATGATAACTGCAGCACTAATGTGTCTGCTGACCTGATCACAAACGCCGAAAGCAGACTTTTTATTCTGAACATTCACACGAGTGCCATAAAGCAGCCAGTGTGAAGCTGTGAGGAGCTGCCAGCCTCTGTTTTACTTGTAATCCATCTGTTGTTCCAGATACAAGCACTGTGCCTGCAGTTTAACGGTTCATATTTATCAGGAGGAGTAACGAACAAAAAAAACCAACCAAACTGTTATATTCTTATCATCAGCCATAACTTCAATCAGTGTGGCCAGATGGATCAGAGCACACAATAACTGCTGTGGTGCATTTCAAAGGCACAGTGAGCAATAAAGGACAAAATGTAAGAAGCATATGAATAGGTGATGTGTCCCAATTTGTCTGCTAATGTATAATGTAAAACAAAAAACTCCCACTGTTACCCCATAAGAAAGGGCTTTGCTAAAAAAAAAAAAAAAACGGGAAAAAAGAATCTGTAACCACATCCAGCTGCTGCCAACAGTTTTTAACCGTTGGTGGAAACAAAAGCGCTGACATTAATATGTGTTACAGCTGTTGGCAGCAAGATACAGGCAGTTAAAACCACTTCCTAATCACTGAAGTAAGATAACAGTGTGCTTGTTTCAAAATATTTAATCATTGCATCTTACTGTAATTTTAACATAATTTCAATTGCTGTATGATGAATAAAATTGAGACATGGCTCTAAATGGACACCAAGTACCTCCACCTATTGTTCATCTGTTCGGTAACCAGCTGACTGGAATGATGTTGGTGGAGCCTTCAGTCCAGATGTTGTCCATCTTTTTCTCCCACAGCTGTCACAGGGGTTCCTGAGGCAGACAATTCAGAGCATTTTTTTAAAACTGTATTTAATTTCAACTGAACATTCAAGGACTTTCAGTGTATCTGCAGATTTTAGAAAGAACATCTAAACTTCCATAACATTCAACACACATTAAAAAGAAATATTTTACTGCTATCAGTATCAGTGTTTTCAAGATGGGCAGATTTAATAAAAGAACTTGTACATAACTAAATGATAAATATTCCTATAAAAGAGCTATGACTCATTTCAGTACAATAACAGTTACGGACCTCTCGCTCTCCCTGCAGTTCTTCTTGCTCTTGTCCGTGATCACCTTCTGCTCTCCTGGTTGATTCAGGTTCTCCGTCATCATGTGTGGGAAAAAAACTAATACCACACAAAAGAATGACACAGTTTACATTTAGGCCTGAAAATCTTTGGACAGCAACAGTTTTCCCTCCATTACACCATCACAATAGATTTGAAATAAAACAATCAAGGTATAATTCAAGTGCAGACTCTTATTTGTAATTCAAGGCTTTGAGCAAAAATACTGCATTACCTGCAGCTGAAATATAACCGGACAGATGAACATAATTATAAACAGTGTGTTCAATTTGAATATTCTATGGATGGAGTGAAGCCTTGAACTGTTGAGCATCACCAAAGAATGAGTTTCCTCCTTTGTGATCCTTCACTGCAGCCGTCTTCAGTTCTTTCTTCTTCGTGGCTCTTTCTGCCTTTACTTTTGTCTTCAGCAGCTAGCATGGAGCTCAGTCAGGGTGACATCAGGTGACTGACTCAGTCACTGCAGAATACTCCACTAGCTTAAAACACTCCTCAGTATTGCCCTCTGATTTGTCTGCATCACAACAGACAACAAATTCAATATTGTGAAGGAAGCTTCTCTAAATAAAAGGCTTTGCTTTGGCCACAGGCCCCATTTCTCTATTTTTTTGCAGCATATGTACGGCCTGTTTAACTTGCATTCAGGCTTCCATTGACTCAATGTTGTAGGTTCAAAGAAATTGTTTCCAAATTGCAAATGTCACGCCATACTTTTTACTTGTTTAATTAATGAAGAAATCACGAATGAGCAGTCTACACATCTTTTGAAGGAAACATCCAATGAATTTTGAATCCCTTAAAATGTGTACTGCGTATAAAAAGATCTTTTTGCTCAACTCCTTTGAATTATAGTGTCTGCACTTCAGTTTAAACATTAAAGACAGTCTTTAAAGTGAAAAGTGCTATATATAATCTTACACATTAGGTACATGCAGGATAATGTTTGAAGTACCTTTGAAAATGTCTATATTTATAAAAGCACCAAGCTGCAGCAACACCAAAAACATTCAGGCACAGCAAAACACCAAATAGGGCCCAAGCAGCAGAGCTTGCTTCTACAGGGAGACAAGAATGGAGAATATCATGAGAATGCGATATGTTGTTCTTTATTCACAGACCTTTAGATTTATATTTCAAATCACGCACCCAACATATTCATAAACCTTTATTGTTTCAGGTTCTGAGGCACACAATAAATGAGACAAACTTGATATTGCCGTGAACAGAACCTATCACAAGCTCAATGATATCATGTATTGCACTTGGTGTCACATCAGTCATCCATTTGTTACTTGGCTAACAGGATAACGTCACAATGAGAATATCCAAAAATCAGAAACAAATTAAAAAAGAGTTTGAAAGCTGCACGGCTAACTCCTGATCTCACCTGATGCCACATGCACATAGAGCTGAGAGTGTTGTCTTCCATATGCGTTAGATGCTTCACACTGATAGAGGCCATTTAGATCAGAGGTCGGACTCAGTAGTTGTAGCTTTGCTCCGTCTACTTTGACAGCAGACGGCAGCAAAGACCCTCCAGATCTGGAAAAACATAAACAAGAATTTCATTAGGTCTTTGAGTTAGTCATTTTCCTTATTCACAAAAATGTTGTATTCTTTAAATTTAATCTATATACATGATCCAGCATATGTAAAGCTCACTTTAGTTTTTTTTTTTATGACAACAATCATAGTTTTAATAAAGTTTTATACAGTCTGCAAGTCAAGCAAAATTTTGATCGATTTCATCCATATTTTTTTTATTTTTTTATCGTCTTCTGTGGAGCATTGATATAAGGACTGAGTTGGCTGCGGCTAAACAGCAGGATGTTCTGATAGGAAATGGCAAAAAGCTTTTCAGTTTCACCACAGCATCTACCTTTTATATCATAAACGCAGAAAGAGTTTAGTGTCTCAAACATCTATCAATTAATGTAGCATTAGAGTCACAAAACATGATTATTCTGGAGACCAGGAAGCAAAGTTGCACACTTACAAATCTCTCTGCAACTTCTCTCCTCTATCGACAATAAATAAAACTGAAAAGTCAAAGTGACCAAAATGACTAAGAAACTTACATTAATTTAAAAATGCCTTAGAGAAAAGGTGTGTTTATAAGTAAGACTTAAAAACCTTAAAAACCTCTAGTGTTGAGGCCAGCAAGACAGCAAGCACAACTGATCAGCCGATCTGAGAGACCTTTGACGGGTGTATATGTGTTTTTAAAGCAAACAATAAAATTTGCATGTTCCCCCCGTGTCTGCGTGGGTTTCCTCCAGGTATTCCGGTTTCCTCCCACAGTCCAAAGACATGCACTTACTGGGGTTAGGTTAATTGGAAACTCTAAATTGCCCATAGGTGTGAATGAGAGCATGAATGCAAGTGTTGATGTTTTCTGTCTCTGTGTGTTGGCCCTGCGACAGGCTGGCGACCTGTACAGGGTGTACCCTGCCTCTCGCCCTATGTCAGCTGGGATAGGCTCCATCCCCCCGAACGACCCTCATCAGGATAAGCGGATGTGAATGGATGGATAATAAAATTTTGAAATTAACTCTGTGCTCACATTTGTGTGTCCCTGTTAGCAGACGAGTGTTAGAATTATTGTGTAAACTTTCTTCTGTTATCATATCTTCTGTTTTATAAGTTGTTTCATATATTATACTGTTGTTTCATTTTAATGCAGACATGTAGTGATATTCCTTAAAGAAGGAAGTTGTAATCTCACCTACAGGCTGTTTAAAGCCTGCAGGAAACACAAATACACACATACAAGACGCATATAACACGTACTCTCACGTATACCGTGTAATGTATACTTACTACCATATATGGTAAGGAAAGAGCCAAGAATGCTGTTTATTGCATGTTGTAAACTGAGTTTTATGTAACACATGTGATTTTACTGTGAAAGTCTGGAATAAAACCGCTGCTAGGAAGCTGATGCGCAGGAGACCACTTCCTCTATGTTCAGCGAAGGTTTGGTACGGGAGCTAAGCTCAGAGGACGGGGTTCTCCTCCTTGCTACAACTAATCAAAAGAGTTGGTGTGTGTTCGTTTGTTCCTTGTTTTTTTGAACCGATCATGAGCAGCACATTACACATTACATTTTCTGTCAAACACAAAAGGTACGTGTATACATGCTACATCCATGTGTTGTGGATTACACAGAATATGAGGAACATTATGCATCCATGAGGACGAGGGAGGGGGGGGTAAAATTTGCATTAATGATTTCTTAAAGGTACATTTACTAAACATACAAGCTCTGTTATGAAAACAATGAGTTGCCTTCAATTATTTAAAAAGCATACAGGCAGTTTTTAGCTGATGGATGTTTTCTCAAAACAGCCGTCAGCTCAAGTTTATGCGCTGCCGTCTTTATTTGGCCGAGTGTTCACCCTAAACTTTCATCTAATATAGCTCTGACTCTAGCTCTGACTACACTATCTCTCTTTGTCTCAGGCTTTTTATCAGCTCATACGATTCAAATACCGGGAGTGTCATTCAAATAGTCAACGGCACATCTTTCAGAACAGGTTACCTAAGACAAACAAAAAGAAGCCTTGAGAACTTGAGAAATTAAATATTTCAGCTGAAACCAACATTCAAAACTACTTTACCTGCTCCAGGTAAATTCTGCATTTGGGTTGGCTTCTGTCACACATTCAAATGAGTCCTCTGAAATCCCTCTAATGTTCACTTCTGTGGGAGAGACTGCAAAAAAAACAGAGAGAGAGCGAGAGAGAGCGCTGTGTTAAGCCTGAACTGAGGAAGTCAAAGCCATAAATCGTTACTTTTCATTGAGGTTCATGGCAAAAAGGTTGTCACTGGCTCACTTATATTATTCTTTAGTCTAAGGAGATTGTAGGTTTTGTGGGAATTTCAGGAGAAACACCACCACAGATGTACCATATCAGTAAAGACTTGTGAAGGAGCCTTCTTTCTCTTCCAATATAACATCTGTTTTTTTTTTTACACACAGTTCGACCCACAAATTATGTGGATGATGTCTTGTCATGCTGGAAGTAGTAGACCATAAATCGATGCACATGATCACTTCATCACCAGCAACCTGACTGCCTTGAGAGGTTTTTGCTGGTGTCAGTTCAGTAGCATCACCTTCTGTGGAGTTTAATCCTGACTTTGTCTGTTAACTTTTTGAATATTTAATTATACAATTTAAATTGTTAAATCAACAGTGGCACAAAAGAAGATGACTAATAAACTACATGAGCAGCTGATACCTACAGTAGACCTGTATGGTGAAGGGCAGGGTTACTTCTGTAGACAGGGAGACACCGCTGATGACACACTGGACCAGGTGACCGTTAATCTCTCTCGTAGGTACGCCAAACAGAGAGCTGACTGTGGTAGTCGTACCGTTGTCGTACTGGGTGGAGTTTGTTGTCGTCCTCACTTTTTCTGTACCAGTGAGCCACCTCACCTCTGCAGGAGGCCTCGAGCCAGCAGCCGTGCAGGTAGCAAATAAAACCTCTTCTGTACCCAACGTGGGAAGATTGTCCTTCACACTTGTGGAAGGAGGCACTAGAGAGAGTTACAACACACAAATAAGTCAACATGCAAGCAGGACGGTGAATGTAATTCTATCAATGTCTTACATACACCCAAAATGTTTTTTAAAAAAAAGCAGTTTATTTTTGTTTTGTTTTCGGGTTTTTTTTACCGAGCATGTTTAGAAGAATCTCAGTCTTCTGATTTCCACTGGGAAACAAGGTGAAGATGCACGTGTAGCTGCCTTCATCCTTCAGGGTAACATTGGATAACTGGAGCGTTCCGTTTTTGTCATTAAAATTCCCAATATATTGAAATCGATAATCATGTCCATTGACAAACAATGGTCCATTTTTGGGTATGATAGTCAAAAAATTGTCATTGTGAGGTTTTCCTCTAGTCCTCCTCTGCCAGGTAATCTGTGTCAGGTCATCATTGGTATCAATGAGGTGGCACGGTAAGATAGCGGTACCTCCTTGAACCACTGTCACATTTCCACCAATCACCTGGAGAGCTGAAAAGAGCATAAAATATCATTAAAGGTTAGAGCCCAGCTGAAAAAGTAGAAACAGAACAACAACCAAGAGGAATACACACTTAAAAATTAACATTCTGCCTGCACAACTAAACAAAAGTTAATCTCAGTCATGATTTTGGCTTTCCACAGTTAAATGAACATGATTGAACCATACTGAAATTGTGTGCTCTGCCAATAGAACACAACCAAGTGGCTGCATGTGCCAATCACAGCTGATCTGTAGACTGTGAAGTTTCTTGTACCAGTCTGGTTGAGTAAATCTATGTCAAAAGACAGAAATACAGCAAAATTCAAATGTCTGACACATTAGGTTTTGAAGAGCTTGTCACTCAAAGTGTATTATCGTCTGTTTGGGAAAAAAAACCCTGAAAACCTGTCTGATTCATCTAAAATTTTTGACTATTTTGCCATCGGGATCTGATCCAGATTCTGGATTAGCAGGCTACTTGAATTTAACTTGGAAAACTTCATTTAACAGACATTTTTTGGCCATATATCAGCTGAAAAAACCCCACATTATCTTCATTTGTTGCAGTAAGAAGCATATCACTACTGTCCATTGGATCGTTGTAACATTGGATTGGGATATGATAATCTTTATATATAAATATATGACAGTTTTGGAGTCGCTATCACATATTTTCTCATTATAAGAGATAAAGCTTTTACAAAAAATGTAAATGACCATAAAATGTAAGTTATTTTAGTTCAACTTTTAAAACCTTGGAAAATTATGGCCACGTACAAAAGGGTTCCCACTAGACTGTGAAATTTAACTTTCTTCAAATTAACTTTAACTCTAATTTCTTAAATTTTAATCAAACAAAATTTTTCCTTCTTTTAAAGTCAGTTCATGTGTCCATAATTTAGAAATGACTTCAGGAAAAGTTTGTCTCTTGCTTGATAAATTTAAGATAAGTTAAAGTTTGATTATTAAAGCCAGTTTCTCCTTTCTTGGTGGGTTGTAAGTCAGCCTGCGATGTTACCCCTCTTTTCATAATTCTTATGTCAATGCTCAAGTTTGCTTGTTTCTTTACATTATG
The DNA here is from genome assembly GCA_024447675.2 of Pterophyllum scalare. NCBI lineage: Eukaryota > Metazoa > Chordata > Actinopteri > Cichliformes > Cichlidae > Pterophyllum > Pterophyllum scalare. The sequence continues at coordinate 25,154 of JAMQGT020007350.1, read as the reverse complement.
GGAACCTTGTTCTATGTGTTATCGCAGTTATTAAGTGTTTGGAGTACGATATGTTTGCGAGACAAACAATGTTCAAATCAGGCAACATCTTGATAAGAGCAGAATTCATGGTTCCATCAGTTATGGCAAGCCATCTAGGTCCTGAAGCAGCAAACCAGTCCCACACCATCACACTACCAACACTGAGCCGATCTGAGCTGGTCGGCAAACGCTGCAGCCTCTGTGAAAAAGGCTCAGAAGCGACTGAACTTCCATCAATGGACACAATTTACACACAACGATGCAAAAAGAAGGCATCAACAGACCCACAGCATACAGGTTGAGGAAACAGAGCGACAGTATCATCACACACAGGATCAAAGTCACCAAGTGCTCACTCATAGGGGGTCGTTTGGATTGCTGGGGTTTTCTTTGCATTATTGTAGGGTCTTTACCTTACAGTATAAAGCACCTTGTAGTGAATGTTGTGATTTGGCGCTATATCAATAAAACTGAACTGAATAACCTTACATGGACATAATAGAAAAAACAGGGAAAGTAGCTACTATTATGGATATTCTTATTTATATATCTTTTCTGTGGCTGTTTTTATATTTAACAGTAGACACATATGTTTGCTCAGCATTAGCTTTATGTCGCGTTAAATCCCTGTTGCTCATGTTCAGCTGGGGTCAGTTCACTCAACCACGAAAAATTGGTGAAATTGGTAAAGTAAAAACACCCGCATTTATCACATTTTTTATCAACTTTCCAATAAACAGTTGTTCTTGCATCCGTTTCAAAATTCCCACATTTTTCCCTGTCAGATTTGGACAGCCATCAGCCGCAACATATGCCAGGTTGTCTCATTTCAGCCCAAGCCCATCCAAGCATGAACAAACTTTCTACATACCGTCAGCTTCTCTGGTCAGCAGGAGCGCAGATATTAGCACCAAACCACAGGGAATCACGGAGAAATGACGTGGCGTTAAATGATAGCGGTAATTACCCATGAAAACACAAACAAAAGCCGCGATGGGACGCTCGATACTGACGCTTCCACAGCACAGTGTGACTCAAAGCAGGAAGGCATGTTGATACTCGTGGCTGGGAGGAGCAACTCTCTTTACCTTAATACACTGGGTTTCTTTTTGTCTTTTTAAAGCAACTAGAAAAGAAGGAACATAAACATAAATAAATAACTAATAATAAAGCTATGATTGCAATTAAAAATATGAAAAGGAAAAAAAAGATCTGGACTGCGGATTTGTTTCATGTGTTGCCATAAAGAGACCATAGCATTTAAATTTTAGATAGTATTATTCCAAGTTCACAACACCAATAACATTCATACTAAAACTCATGACGTAGATGGGTAGTAAAGACGTGAGAGACACGAGGTTTTCCTCCAGAATTCTAATAATAAATAAACTAATTATTCTAATGAACCTTTATTCAATAAATATGAACAAATAAAACTGGCTGATCAAAGAGAAAATATTAAACAAGCTCACTCCTCGTAGAGAAAATGCAAACTGTTTTTTGTTTATACTGTCACAAGAGTTCTTTTTCTGTTTAAAATTCATTTCACCAAAACGAGAGTACAGAGAGCTCAGAGCTTACTCTTTCCTGCTCCAGAAAGTACAAATAAACAAACCCCAATAACACTACACTAGAATTCAAAGATTTTGTAGATTGTATATAATTGGAATTATGTTATAAAACAAATAATATTTAATTACCACTTAATATCCAGAAGCTGTTTAAAATGAGGGATAATAAATACAAATTAAGAGGAAATTTTATTTTTTGAACAACCCAAAGTTACAACCAACATGAAATGCCAGTGCGTTTCTGTTACAGAGGTTAAACTTCGGGGGGAAAAAAAATATATATATATATAATGAAAATAGCTCTCTGTCTCTATGTGGCTGGAGAGGGCAGACTCCCAAAATGCAGGACTCATAAGCAAACTTAACTAAAAGGTTGTTTATTGAGAAAGGATGACTGAACAGAGCTGTACAGAGTTGGACGGGAGCTGGAACTTCAAAAAACAAACAGGCAGGGTCACACACAGCGGAGGAGACAGAGACAACAACACAACAAGGAACAGATACAGACAGAGCACTTAAATACACACACTGGGTAATCAGGGAACAGGCAACAGGCGAGGGGCAAAGCTGAATGTAATTAACCAGACAAGACAAGGGGAAGCAAAACTAAACACAAAGCGCCAGGAACAAAAGATTATCAAAGTAAAACAGGAAACAGACACAGGACAGAGATGCAGGGGAGACAGGAAAGAAAGGACCTAAACCATAACTAACAAGACAGGAAACTAAGATGAATAACCAAAACAAACTAGGAGATAACAAAACTCAGTGAAAACAGAACTAAACACAAAATGCTGGGCACATGGCCCAGGACCATGACAGCTCTCTATATCACCAGACTTGAAAATAAATGACCTCTTCATAAGACTTATAAAGAAATAGTCCTCATTTCATAACTGAGGCCTTCTGACAGAAGCCATCCACATGATTATATGACTCAGATGGGTCATAAAGCTTTGCTCTGTTAATCTAATTTATTCATAGTGTCCAACTAGAATTCAATATCATGGACCATAAGTGTGGTATACACACTAGACATAGGTGCACTGGGGAAGAGGCTCTTATAATATTTATGCATGTTTATTTAACTCTAAAGAGAAAAAAGAAAAACTCAGCAATGTAACAAACCATGAAAACAATTACAAAACAAACTTCAGTTGTGAAATTTTCAGCAAACAGGAACAAAATTAAATAAAAGTGTAAACCAAACAGTAAATGATTTAAAATTTGTAAACACACTTTGATGATTTAATATTTTACAAAGAGCTGCCAGACACACACACACACACAAAAAATTAATATCCCGTGAGTGTAGGACTGAAACTATCAATTATTTTAGTAATCGAGTATTCGATTTCTTGTTCCATTTTTAAAAAGCTGAGTGAGTTTATGTCTTGGCTGTGAGGTTTAAGGCTAAATCCTGGCTTAGATTAGGCTAAGGTTTTGGATTGTGCATTTAGTTGTGATGGTTGAGGTTAATGACACAGCCTACACAACAAATATCCCGTGAGTGTAAATGAGAGAAAAGACAAGACACCATTTATTAATGCTGACTAGCTTCACTAAGAAAGGAAAAAAATGAAAATAAGTCAAAGTACAGAATTAAAATACATCCCAGGGATCATTTTGATGACATCTGAAGAAGCTGTCCTGCCGTGTAAACCAGGAGGTTGTACCTTGAGTAATGTTACCATTTGATGTTTCAGCAGGAGCGGGAGCAGCTTCAGCACTTGTGACCTCATCAGGCTCGTCAGATGTGTCTGTGTCCTCTGGTTGATACTCTACACCATCCATCTCATCAGAAACGGGCTCATCTTTATCACTATGAGGCTCTTTATCGCTATGAGCTTGGCTTATTGTAAATCATCTTCTCATTTTGGCATGCTGCAAACCGGAGATTTAAATCCTAAAAACAGGTCGGTGCCGACCCTAACACTAGAGGAAGCATATACAAATATATACAATATGCCATCCATCTATCCATTTTCTTTTGCTTATCCAATTCAGGCTCTGACATAAAATGTATTTATAATCATCACCATTAAATATTTCCAGTATCTGCAAATTACTTTGCAACATCTGCACAGAAATCAGACCTCAAAGAATAAAGCCAAGGGATCTACGCTGGTATAAACCATAAGTAGGAAATCAACAGAAAAATGAAATAATTTGTCTTCATTGTTGTTGTGAATGGACTTGTGATTAAGTCTTTAAAGATTTTTAGATTTTAAATATTCTTTACGTTTGGGAATAGCTGCCCGAGTGGCACCGTATACTTTCTAGTAGACTATGAAGTCACTGTTAAAGTAAAGCCCTGTGCTTTGAATCATCTGCATCTCCTTTTAACTGCTGTTGGAAGCAGTTCAAATTGTTGGTGGAAACACAGGTACAGATGCTAATTACTTGTTCAAGATGTTGGCAGCAAGAAAGGAACAAGCAGGTAAAGATGGTGTCCATCTTTTGCATCCACAGCTGTCACAGGGGTTCCTGAGGCAGACAATTCAGAGCATTCGTTTAAAACTGTATTTAATTTCAAACTGAACATTCAAAGACTTTCAGTGTATCTGCAGATTTTAGAAAGAACATTTAGATTTCCATAATATTCAACACACATTAAAAAGAAATAAATATTTTAATGCTAAATTTCTTTCAAGAACTTGTACATAACTAAATGACAAATATACCTCCAATAATTGCAGGGTTTTAATTTAAATTAAGTATCAAAATATTGAGGGAAATATTTAACAAAGAAAGAGCTGTGACTCATTTCAACACATTAACAGTTACGGACCTCTCGCTCTCCCCGCAGTTCTTCTTGCTCTTGTCCGTGATCACCTTCTGCTCTCCGGGTTGATTCAGGTTCTCTGTCACCATGTGTGGGAAAAAGCCTAATACCACACAAAATGCGCACTTGACGACACGAGAAGCAGGAACACAGAGGCATATCCAAACCACTGAAATACTGTAAAAATAAACACTCCAAACTGAAACACTAAAGAAATATTCAAAGTACCTTTGAAGATATCCTGATTTATAAAGGCACCATGCTGCAGCCCCAATGACATTCAGGGAAAGCAAAACACCAAGTAAGGCCCAAGCAGCAGTGCATGATCCTACAGGGACACAATAAAGAAGAATATGATGAGAAAAAATTTTAACAACACAAGTAAACCGAGCTGACCTCACCTGATGCCACATGCACATAGAGCTGAGAGTGTTGTCCTCCGTATGGGTTAGATGCTTCACACTGATAGAGGCCATTCAGATCAGGGGTCCGACTCAGCATTTGTAGCTTTGCACCCTCAACTTTGACAGCAGACAGCGGCAAAGACCGTCCGGATCTGGAAAAACATGAATGAGGCTCAACATGAAATGTACAGAAGGGCAGAAAAAATGTGAGTAGTGCCACAATTGCTCTTAGCTATTTGTGTTAGTCATTTTCCTTGCTCACACAAACATTGTTGCATTCCGGGGTTTTTTTTTTAGCTCAGGTTTCAGGTATTTCAGATCTTTGGTGGGTGGGGCAGGGTTATTCAGTGTCAACTGGGCATACCTGGGCCCTGTGTTCTCAGACAAGAAATCTGAGGCAGGCCCTTTCTTCTTCCTCCTTCTGCACACCAGTCCGCCTGCCAATCTGCTCTTTGTTATATCTGTTTTTCCATTTTCTTTCTTTCTTTTTTGGTATTCACCACATTTACAACACAAACATCTTCCCACACATGCACACCCAACACCACTGAGCCCAGTGATTTTCACACCTGAATTCCTTTCTACTTCCTGTGTTTACGTTGGTTTAATAATTTGAAGACTGCAAATGGTGTGTCCTCCTTTTGTCATGGCCTTGTGAGCCAGGTTGTGATAACCTAAATAAATGATCTAGCAAGTTCAAAGCTCACTATAAACTTTTTTTATGACGACAGTTTTAGTAAAGTCTGATATCACACTACTTTGTGTCTATGAGCAGAGCCCAGCTAAGTCCCTGTTCAGTCTTGTACATCAGTCTGCAAGTTAAGAAACATATTATATCTGTGGAACATTGCTATAGGCTGTGGCTAAACAGCATCAAGTTCTGATACCAGACAATAAAACGTATCATTTTCACCCCAGTCCATCTACCTTTCGCTCATGTCACATGATTAACACTAGCAAAAGAGTTTGAGTTCTCGAGCAGCTAAAAGATAAGATAATCCTTTATTTGTCCCACATTGTGGGAAATTTACAGTGTTGCAAGCAGCAAAAGGACAGCAGAACACTCAGTACAAAAACAAGAATAAGTAATATATGAAATCTGATAGAAAAATACTAAATTAATTTACAACATAAATCTCTAAACATTTATATACATTAGTATACATGATTATTGGACATTTATATATTGTTAAGTAATGTAGCTTTAGAGGCACTTAAATTGAAGCAAACACTGCATTTACCAAGAGTTCCTCACATTTAACGGATCAGCAGTGAACTACAGTGAAGCCAAGAAGGACCACTGAGTGACACTGGCACAGTTTAATGAGAAAAAAGTTTATGCATAATGAAATTTATGGTGTAAGTAAAACCGCCTTGACACGCGACAAATATTCTATTATTTGTAACTCCACAGAATTTGTTACTAACTTTAAAGTAATCAATAGATGGAGCTTAAAGGCTTAAAGTATAACCAGAATACAGTTATATTAACACATTTACACAATTTCTGTCCTTACAAATTTCACTTTCTTTAACTTATTTCTATTTTATACTGCTGTACTTTGCAGCTGCACTTTCTGCAGAGTCAGCTGCTACCAGAACTCCAAACTTGATGTGGCCTTCAGATTAGTTCAGATTCAGTAGAACAGTGTGTAGAGAGTGTAGCTGCATCCAAACCTTACATCACCAAGCACAATGCAAAGCATCAGATGCAGTGGTGTAAAGCACGCTGCCACTGGACTCTAGAGCAGTGGAGACGGAGTTGTCTGGAGTGACCAATCCCATATCCATCTGGGGATCTATGGACTTGGCAGGTTAGTTCCAGTGATGCTTCAGCAAACCAAAAGATTTTGGACAATTTCATATTAAACCCTATGGATTAAGAATGGGATGGCACTCAAGTTCATATGTGTGTGAAGGCAGATGAGAGAATATTTTTGGCAATATAGTGTAGATCGAAAGAAAACTAACACTTCTAGGCATGTCTTTATATGTATGGAAAGCTCTCTTCCTTGAGAGAAGAATAAAAATCCAGCAGTGATGCAGACTTGAAGTGCTCTCCCAGTGATGAATCAATGTCTGATTCAGTGCTCTTGCCCTGATGAAGTAAACTATTTTAGTTATAACTAAACTATTATATATTTTTTAAAATGTATGTATTTACCTTGAATTAATGACAGTATTTTTTTTAATTTTATTTTAAAGGTTAACCGGAGCCTGCTCTGGAAACACCCGTCAGCTTAAGTTTAAATGCTGCCTTCGATAATTGCCTGAACTTCTGATCAGAATGCAACTTATGTGTCCAAAGTGTTCACAATGAGCTTACATCTGATATTATGGTCTGCAGTTTCTTTTCTGATATTCACTCCAAGTATCAGGTATCTGTATTTTACTTGAATATTTTTTTGACAGCTTTTTACTTTTATTCCCTACAAAACATTTTTCATATTGTGAAACATCCTGTAAAAACAGTGAGGTAAACTAACTTTGCGTTATTCAAAGGTTGCATACAGGAATTTTGGTGGAAAAAAAATTCATCTTCTGCCTACACACTCTTTTAAGGTAGGAAATGTCAGGAAATGAATATTACAGTACAATATATAACTATAGAAAGTGATGTACAGAATTGTGTATGCAGTGACCAAAAAGGTTATACCAACTGTATATATATAGTATAAAGACAGTATAACCAGTATACTGGCAGTGCAGAGAAATAAGCCAAGACAGCTTGTTAAGCATCTTCTTACATCTGGTTAATTCCATTCATCCACAAAGAGCAGCCAACCTCAGAGCAGCAGCAACACGTCAGCTAATCACAGCTTGTACACAAAGAAAATCTACTGGAGCCCAGCGGTGACTCCCCCCCCCACTCTTGGCCACTACAACTGATTTTAGGGTCCCCCCACATGCCGAATACCACTTTAATCCATCATTGTAACACATCATTTTTGTGTTTGGGTGTGGAGGCAAAGTCACAAACAAGGGTTGCATGATTCTCAGTCCTGGCTGCTCCAGTCTGCATGCCAAAGTTGCTCCCAAGTTGTTTGTCAATGCAACTGTCGGAGTGTGAATGTTAGATAGTAAGCACTTAGCTGCAGAAGAAAGAGCTTGTATGAATGGGCAAATGTGTTGTATAAAGTGTTCTGAGTGCTCAGCTAGAGTAGAAAAGAACTAGTCCATTTAGTGCAGGATAAACAGATTAGCTTGTCATATTTATGTAAATAACAGAAGACAGAGCTATTACTTTTTCCACTTTTACTTGAGTAAAGAAGTTGATTCAACACTTTTACCAGAGTATTTTTAAGCACAAGTATCTGTACTTTCACTTAAGTAAAGAATGTCTGTACTTTTGCCTCATCTGCAGGTTACCTGAGACACACAAAAACCAAAGCCTTGATGATTGAAATGAATGCTTGAACTCAAACCATTATTCAAACTTCTTTACCTGCTCCAGGTAAAATGTGCATTTGGGTTGGCTTCTGTCACGCACTCAAATGAATCCTCTGAAATTGCTCTGATGTTCACTTCTGTGGGAGAGACTGCAAAAGATACAGAGAGAGAGCTGTGTTAATCCTGAGCTGAGGAAATACTTATGATGTCACAATAACGTTTCATATGTTTGAATCCTATCATGGCAGAAGAAGCCATAAATCTCGGCTATTTTTCATTTAGTTTAGTTTCACACATTCAAGGTTCTCACGGGCTCACTTCAACTGAAAAGAAAATTATTACGTTTCCTTCCTCTTTGGGGAATTCCTACAGGAACAGAACACCACAGTCTGGTTCAACCTTTGCCATTTCCCATGTGAACTGCATGGATCTTATGTCAACCTTGGCAAACGAGTTTGAAACAGTTTCCTTCATGACACAGCATCTTGTCATGCAGATAAATAGATGCACACTCTCGGCAACATTACTCTGCATAATAGGCTTTTTCAATCAAACCGTAATTAATTGCCTCCACCTGGACAGCTGACAGAGATTGGGTTTGCTGACTTTAGCTGCTGACAGTCAGTTCTGACCTGAACATCCGCATGTGTCTGAAAAAGGATTAAAAAATGAATATGCCACTCTTAGTGATACTTGAGCTCAGATAAATGAAGCTCATTTGAAGCAGATGAAAGCTTCAAATTCTGACCTCATATATTGACCTCAATAGGCGTCACGTGTTTTGTGCTGCTCTCAAGATTCCAAAAATAACTCCCACACTAAGACTTTGCAGCAGACACTGAGTATTTTTACAGTCTTTCTAGGTTCCAGAAGAAAAAGAGCACTTTATGCACTGGGCCCCAGTCCACAGTCTTACTATCACTCTTCTTTACCTACATTTATATCCATCCATTCTCTTCTGCTTATCCTGTTCAGGGTCGCTGGAGCCTATCCCAGCTGACATAGGGCAAGAGGCAGGGTACACCCTGTACAGGTCGCCAGCCTGTCGCAGGGCCAACACAGAGAGACAGACAACCATTCACACCTATGGGTAATTTAGAGCAGCCAATAAACCTAATCTCAGTCAGTGCATGTCTTTAGACTGTGGGAGAAAACCCACACAGAGAACATGCAAACTCCACACAGAGGGAGAGAGAGGCCTGGGCCAAGGTGGAATTGAACCTAGGCCTTCTAGCTTTGAGGCAACAGTGCTAACTACCATGCTGCCTCCTAATTTATATTTAATTTATTTTGTTTTCCTCACTGTTGTATCTGTATAGTTTTGCACTCTATACCGGTCGCACTTCTACTCTCACGTAGTTGTTTATTTATTTTAGATTGTACTATTTCCTTGCTGCTGTAGCATAATAATTTTACCTTCCAGGATCAGTAAAATATCTATCTATATATAGTGCATATACACACATACATTGCACACATGCATTATACTGATAATAGTGTATTATACTATTGATCATAAGCGAAGAAACACACTGGCACTTGGATTAAAGAGCAAAAGCTTGACCCAGATTTCTTCCCCTGCCAAAGCTGCATACTCCTGCATGACTTTACTGAATTTGCTGAATTTCAGCTGATTCACATGACTCAGTCTTTAGCAATAATGGTGTACTGATGCCCTTTGTATCACTCCAGATGTTTTCATTTTGTTTTGACCTTTGCTTTGCTTAACTTTCCTTTGTTCATCTATTCTGACAACATAATATGGAGCAACACAACCAGGAGGCAAAGTCACGAGAGCAGGGAAAATGTCCCAATTCCATACTGGAAAAAACAAACAAACAAAAAAAACCCCTCCTGAATAAAAAGGAAAAAACAAAAACTTGTCACCTCATAATTAAACATTTAATGCTACCTGTTGTAGAAAGTATGCACAAAGTTTTGAGGGTTTTTGTGAGTTTTTGCTAAAAATGCTGATGCAGGGTAACAAATAGATAGGTAAATAGAGTGTCCTGCTATTATTTTTATAAACAAAAGGATTTTAACATTAATTTAAGGAACTTTTTTGTTGCATGGCCAGATTATACTGAGTAACCAGTAAAGAATTAATTACTTTCTCAAGAGATTTTTGCTGACCTCAGTTTAGTAGCATCACCTTGTAGCTAAATTTAATCATGGGTGTGTTTGTCTGTTAACTTTTTAATATTTCAGTAAGTAATTAAAAATCTTAAATCAATAATGACACAAAGGAAGACAATAAATAATAAGCTGATACCTACAGTAGACCTGTATGGTGAAGGGCAGGGTTACTTCTGTAGACAGGGAGTCACCGCTGATGACACACTGGACCAGGTGACCGTTAAGCTTCTCTCGTAGGTTCGCCAAACAGAGAGCTGACTGTGGTAGTCGTACCGTTGTCGTACTGGGTGGAGTTTGTTGTCGTCCTCACTTTTTCTGTACCAGTGAGCCACCTCACCTCTGCAGGAGGCCTCGAGCCAGCAGCCGTGCAGGTAGCAAATAAAACCTCTTCTGTACCCAAAGTGGGAAGATTGTCCTTCACGCTTGTGGAAGGAGGCACTGGGAGAGTTACAACACACAAATAAGTCAACATGCAAGCAGGATGGTGAAAGTAACTCTGTCTCCATTTCACATGCAAACACCCAGGATATTATAAATAAAAACTTTTTTATACCAAGTACTTTGAGGGGTATCTCAGTCTTCTGATTTCCACTAGGAAACAAGGTGAAGATGCACGTGTAGATGCCTTCATCCTTCAGGGTAACACTGGATAACTGGAGCGTGGCGTTCTTGTCATTAAAGTTTCCAATATATCCGAATCGATAATCATGTCCATTGACAAACAATGGTCCATTTTTGGGTATGATAGTAAGAAAATTGTCATTGTGAGGTTTTTCTCTAGTCCTCCTCTGCCAGGTAATCTGTGTCAAATCATCACTGGTCTCAATGAGGTGGCACGGTAAGATAGCGGTACCTCCTTGAACGACTGTTGCACTTCCACCAATCACCCGGAGAGCTGAAAAGAGCATGACATACTATTAAAGATTAGACCGCAGCTGAAAAAGTAGAAACAAAAATAGTATCCAAGAAGATTTATGGGCTTAATTATTAATGTACAAGTTTACATACCGTACACTTTTATGATTGGTTCTTGTGCAGATAAGTAGCATGATTACTTATTATTCAAAAGTCATGGCTGTGTTGTATACAGTGGTATAAATTCAGGTCAAAACATAATGGATTCTTTTTTTGTTTGTGTGCTTCATCTCTCCAGCAAACTTGACATTAGTTGGGTAGTTTCTTTCTGAAGCATCTTGCCAACAGACAAGATAAGACAAGAAAAGATAAGATAAGATAAAACTTTAATGATCCCATGATTGGGAAATTTGTGCATTACAGCAGCTCAGTGCAGAGAAAAATGAAAGGATGAATAAAAACAAATGAAATAAAATGGAATAGAAAACACTATATACATAAAATATATGTCAATATCAATACACATATACATATACACACATACACACACATCAAACACTATATACAGATATCAAACACACTATATACATTTGTAGCCGGGTGTAAGGTACACAACATGCACGGTATGCATTATATGGGTGAGAGTGTAATAAATAAAATGTATATGTGCTGTATGGATAAAGTGATGGCAGTGGAGGTAAAGTGGCCAAGTGACTCATGACATCATGATGACATCATGTACAGTCTAACTGCTGTTGGGATGAATGACCTGTGAAAGCGCTCCTTCCTGCAGCGAGGGTGTTTCAGTCTCTGACTGAAGGAGCTGCTCAGCGCACCCACGGTCTCATGCAGAGGGTGATGGGGGTTGACCATGATGGATGTCAGCTTTGCTAACATCCTCCTCTCACCCACCACCATCATAGACTCCAGAGGACATCCCAGCACAGAGCTAGACCTCCGCACCAGTTTGTCAATCCTGCTCCTGTCCCTTTCGGTGCATCCACCCCCCCACCCCCCCCCACAGATCACTGCATAGAAAAGGGCAGATGCTACCACTGAGTCATAAAAAGTCTTTAACAGAGTCCTGCAGACATCGAAGGACCTCAGTCTCCTCAGCAGGTGGAGTTGACTGGCCCTTCTTCAAAGAACATGACCCTTACAGTTTTCCCCATCTGCTCTAAGTGAAAGAGGGATCTGTGCAGCAGGTAGATAATGGCGTTGTCCACCCAATGCTGGGCTGGTAAGCGAACTGCAGGGGGTCCAGCACTGAGCTCACCAGTGGGCCAAGGTGGTGGAGGATGAGCCTCTACTACCAGACAACATAGTTCCTGGGATCACTGGGAGACACTGAGGTGTGTGTGAAGGCTGTGAAGGAATTAGATTGTGTATTCATTCATAAGCCTTACAGGTTAATTTTTGACAGTGTCTAACAACTTAAATATGTATATAACAGCTAGATAATAAATAATGTATCAGTGTGTATTCAGCTTTTCATTGTAGCTGGTTAAGGTTCATATTTGTATATATACTTAGCCCTCTATGGCATTGCGTTGCCCTCAGGCAACAAACCGTTATTTGGCCCTCACCCCCCCTTAATTTTTTTTGAGTAAATCAGAAGTTCACAAAGTCTGAGTCTTTGACCAATGAATTCGAGGTAGGTGTGGTTTTGAGCTTTTATCTGGTGTGGAACAGTCCTTTTTGGGGCCATAACTGGCTTGCACACACTGCCAGCAGATAAATTTCACTTTTCAACATGTTTAAATTTAAATAAAATTGCATAAAAAATATCTGCAATATGCATGAATATGTGAAAAAACATATTTGATTGAGTAAAGACATTTTTTGTCTTTATTCATATACTAAAATGGTAGTTTTTCATTTGTTGCCTCAGGGCAACATTGCACAGTTATAGCACTTTGTTTGAAAAATTTTATGCTTATGGATGGAGATGTGCAGGGATGCATATTTATCAACATAATCAGTTTTTTGCTCTATTATCTACTATTACTCACTGGAAATGGAGGCACAAACATTCTGTGGGAGTACGGAACATGATCAAGCATTTAGGCTATGACCAGTTCTAATTTTATGATTATTAATTTTGAAAACAGATGTCCTGTCTGATGACAATGAATCTGTGGACGAAGAGGAAAATCAAGATGGAGGTCAAGGTTCCCAATGGTTCTCTTGTGGTTCCCTGGGGCAAGGTAAGGTGTGGGACCCCTGGGCCTGCTGGTGGTCAGGGTTCCTGGTGGTTGACTTGCGGTTCTATGTATCAAGACAGGGTGTGGGTCCCCGGGGCCTGCTGGAGGTCAAGGATCCAATTTTTCTAGGTGATAGTGACCCAGTCAAGGAGACCCTGCTAGGGTATCGTGGCTGCAATATTCACAGGCAACAGTGAGCCAGTCAAGGGGACCATGCTGGGATGCCATGGTCTCCAGAATCATTGGGAGATGGATGTCTGGAAAGATGGGCCTTGGAACTCAGGCCCCCTTGCCAGCACCTTCAGGTGGTTGGTTCCTGCAGCCTGAAGGCTCACCTCTCGTCACAGCTGGGGTCTTGCATCGGGGAAGGGGGTAGGGAGTAGGGGGCACTTCCCCTGGGCATGACCATTCAGTAGTTAGACGAAGATGCTCCATCTGTCCTAGCTGTCCTATGATGGATCCCCTGTTACAGGATGGTGGTCCGCAGCACAGCCAATGGGGGCCTCCCAGCAAATGCAGTTTCTCAAGCCCTCCCACCCTGAGGACCAGGTGTCCTCCAGCCACTCAGGCTCTGAGGGCAGGTCCATCATGCTGGCTATCCACCAGAAAGCCTTACCCTAGTCAGGCACGAATGGGCTTCAGAACACAAATTCAGAAACACAAACGCACAGTGCACCTAATCTCTAATCCACTGATTGATCAACCATTCGCTTCTGATAATAAGACTTGTTAAAATTGTTGTTTGTTGTTGGAATAGAACTTCTAATGTATTTATTGCTTGTTTGTTCCTTATTCCACCTATTATTTTTCAATTTTATTTGCACTGTACATGCTTCCCTTAGGCAGTATTATTAGAAAGCATTGCATCAATTTTCATTGTTATGCAGATGATACTCAGCTTTATCTATCCATGAAGCCAGATGATACACATCAATTAGTTAAACTGCAGGAATGTCTTAAAGACATAAAGGCCTGGATGACCTCTAATTTCCTGCTTCTAAATTCAGATAAAACAGAAGTTCTGGTACTCGGCCCACAAATCTTAGAAGCATGGTGTCAAACCAGATACTTAGTCTGGATGGTATTACTTTAGCCTCCAGTAACACTGAGAAATCTTGGGAGTCGTTTTTGACCAGGATATGTCCTTCAATGCACATATTAAACAAATATATAGGACCACTTTTTTACATTTGCACAATATTTATAAAATTAGAAACATCCTTTCTCAGACTGATGCTGAAAAGTTAATCCATGCATTTATTACTTCTAGGCTGGACTACTGTAATTCATTATTATCAGGCTGTTCTAAAAGCTCCCTGAAAAGCTCCCTTACTTGTGGTTCCTTGGATACTTAAAAGTAGAATGGGAGGCAGAGCCTTCAGCTTTCAGGCCCCTCTTCTGTGAAACCAGCTCCCAGCTTGGATTCGGGAGACAGACACTCTCTATTTTCAAGATTAGGCTTAAAACTTTCCTTTTTGATCAAGCTTATAGTTAGGGCTGGATCAGATGACCCTGAACGACCCCTTAGCTATGCTGCTATAGGCCTAAGCTGCTGAGGGGGGTCCCATAATGCACCGTTTCTTCTCATTCACCTTATTTACTTGTTTATACTTCACTCTGTATTTAATCATTATTATTAATCTCAGGCTCTCTTCCACAGCATGTCTTTTGTCCTGTCTCTCTCCCCTCAGCCCCAACCGGTCACAGCAGATGACCCCCCTCTGCTGGAGGTTTCTTCCTGTTAAAAGGGAGTTTTTCCTTCCCACTGTCACCAAGTGCTTGCGCATAGGGGGTCGTTTTGACTGTTGGGTTTTCTCTGTGTTATTGCAGGGTCTTTACCCACAATACAGTACAATACAGATGTTCCAATAGTCGCCTTGAGGCGACTGTTTTGATTTGGCGCTATAAAAATTAAATTGAATTCAATATTATATCATTTTTTTAAACCTTGGTGTTTTTGTTTTTGATAAAAATTCATGTTTAATCCAGAGGGCTCAGTTCCCGGGTTAGGTCTCCAAGGAGGTAAAAATGGGACAGAAACACAACTTTAAATCCTGCTACACATTTTTAACACACCATTCAAAACTGTGAGTGGAAAATCAGAACTCCCAAAACTCGCGTTACTTTTGTGTGTGTGTGTGTGTGTTGTGTTTAGATACATAAAACTCTTGTGTGGGTCTTTGAATTCAAATCTTAATCTGACCTTGACCCTTAAAAATAAGCAGCTGTAGTGCGCAAACAGGGTTTTTCTTCTACTTATTTTTAATCAAACTAGAAACTGTTCACACAGAACAAAGACGTCCTTCAAACGTTTCATGTTGGTTAGATTAAAGATGCAGCACAAAACAAGAAAAACATTCTCTGTAATACCTTCGACAAAAGCAGCAACAACAAAAAAAATCATCTACGTACCTTCTGTATCTGCACTAAGAAGGGCTGCCGTCAGCCACAACACAGCGCGTATCATGGAGTCACGTTATGACAGCAAACTGTCGCAGTAATTACCAGAGGCTCCATCCATCCGCTAATCACTGCTCGGCAAATGTAAAAGGATATTTCCACATTCGACGTCCGGGAGAAAGATATTATCCAAAGGCTGATAATACCAATAAATCTTCGCTAACACAGAAACACAAACAAAGAGTCGCTGTGCCGAGACTACACGGACCAACGGTGCGAGAAAAGCAGAAAGCACACTGCACCGTGCGATCCTGCAAGACAGCTTTCAGGTTTGATGCTTCCGGCTGTTAAAATCCAACCGTAAATCTTATCAATGAGGGGAAAACCTGGTTAAATGTCCTCATTCAGGTAGCACTGTAAGCAATACATTTTTCCAAACATTCCATTTACTCAGGTTTTCTGTTTCAATTCCTACCATTAATAATTGACCAGCACACCTACCAAAGCAAATACACAAAGATTAATGAGTAAGCTTCCTGACTACACAGTCCTAGAAAATGCTACAACTTACTGTTTCTTACTGGCAGTTAAATAAAACATAACTGCAGCACCATAAACATCTTTGATTTTCTTAAAATGAATTAAACAAACAATAATAAATCCAACAGAAAGCAGCATCTTTTATGAGTGACAAGAACTCTAAAAGAACTTTTTTTTAAATGCACTTTTGTTGCTTTAGATTAGGTTTTGTATTATTGGAGCAAAACCTTAACATTCCCTCATACGTACAGACAATGGCAGTTCTGTATCATTATAGTATTATATACTATGTGGTAACCTTATTGTTTGGGATTACAGAGTGAGTGTGTGCACCATCAGCGTTTGGCTGCTCAGTAGCAATTTAGCATCAGACAGATTACTGAATGACTGGTTTGTGTGGTGTGAATGTTTATGTTGTCTGAGTGCTGCATTGAAGCTACTGTCTGTGTGGGCTTCTGCGGTTTGCTGTAATCCATCTGTTTTTTCATATAGATGCACTGCGGTTGGAATACTCTGTCGCTCAACAGCTCATGCTATCAGGAAACCTAATGAACAGTCATAAAAAAAATAAACTTCATATAAATATCATCAACCAGAGCTTCAGTCAGCACAGCCAGGCAGATCAGCTGCAGCTGTGCTCACACCGTGTCTGTGTACTGTCATAGTGCACTTCAAAGGCATAATGAGCTACAGTACTGTGGAAATTATATTTCTATCATCGAGCAGGCATCAGTGCACATTACTGTAATTTAGCCATATGGTAACAGCAAGACATAAACATAAATAAAATGGAAACAGGGATATAAATTAACACCTATTCTTCTTTTCATTAACCAGTTGACTCTGGAATGATGTTGCTGGAGCCTTCATGTTGTCCATCTTTTGTTTCCACAGCTGTCAGAGAGGTGCCTGAAGCGATAATAAAGAACATTTGTTTAAAACTCTGCAGTGTGTCTGCAGATTTGGGAAAACCATCCATAATATTCAACACATATTAAAAAGAAATAGAATATTTTACTGCCAAACTATCAGTTCTTTCAAGAAGGGCAATTTAATAAAAGAACTTGTACATAACTAAATGATAAATATTATATAACTATTTAAATAGTTTTAATTTAAATTAAGTCATTAGCACAAATACATTTTGAGGGACATCTTTACGGGAAATAAAAAAGAACTACAAATTAACTGTTAACCTCTCGCTCTATCTGCAGTTCTTCGTGCTCTTGTCCGTGAACATCCTCTGCTCTCCTGGGAGGTGTCAGGTAAGGCTGCCCACCATCACGTGCAATATTAGGAAAAAACCTAATAACACACAAAAGAATGGCACAGTACCCACAGTTTACAGTTAGGCCTCGAAATGTTTGGACAGTTTTCCCTCCGTACACCATCACAATAGATCTGAAATAAAACAGTCAATTCAAGTGCAGACTCTCAGTTCTAATTCAACACTTTCAGTAACAAAAACTGCATTACCTGCAGCTGAACTGGGACAGATAAACATAATTATAATCAGACTGTCCAATTCAAATACTTTATTGAGGTTTCCTCCTTTGTGATCCTTCACTGCAGCCGTCGTCAGTTATTTTATGTTCACGGCTCTTTCTGCCTTTGCTTTTGCCTTCAGCAGCTAAGATGCAGCTCAGTCAGGGTGAGATCAGGTGACCGACTCAGTCCACTACCTTCAAAAACTCCTCACTTACTTTCAGTGTGTTTCTAGTGATTGTCCAACTGTACTATGCAATGGTCAAGCAGAACAGTGGAACTGTATGTGAGCATAACAGATTATTAATGATTTTGCTATGAAGACACTGTGCTTGCAAATGTCATATTTCCCACAAGACTACACTGGGGTCAGTTGCCCAGAGACTCTTGGAGCTTGCAGGAGGAGAGATTTATCTGCAGAACAACAGATAAGTGATTAAATGTTGTGAATAAGTGTACAAGGCTCCAGTGCTTCAGCCACAGACTCCATTCTAGCAATAGGTGAGTAGCATGATGTATTTAAAGAAAAGGGAATAAAAGTTTGTGTGAGAAATGGAAAAATTGTTGTGATCGTCTTTAATCAATGTTGTGTTAATGTGTTTGTGAATGATTTGTTAATAGATGAGATTGAATTCACTGTGATCTAAGGAGGATGTTGTACTTTTCAGATTAAGAGATGTTCCAAATCCAAATGTGCCTGGTGCCTTGATGTTGGTTGAACTACTACTGAGCTAACTAGTACACTTTGTTTTTCATAGAAAATACCAACACTGTCAATTTGGCCACTCCTAATATTCATACTCCTCCCTGATTAATTTGTTTTGATTGCAGCGTATGTACGGCCTGTTTAATTTGCATTGAGACCTTCTTTGACCACATGTCCGATGTTCACAGACAACAACTTCCAAACTGCAAATGCCACACTTGGAATCCCCAAACACAACATAAAATAATCAAGGAGCAGTCCACACAGCTTTTCAGTGGACTGTCCTAAATTAGTTGGACTGTGTATCAATACAAAAACATATTTTTGTTCAAACCCTTTGAAAGAGTCTGCACTTCAATTTGGACACTAAGTACACATGCTTTAAAATCAGGAGTATTATATATTATTCTATATATTATATAGATGCAGGTTAATGTATGGAGTACCTCTGAAAATGTCCGGATTTATAAAGGTACCACGCTGCAGCTCCAACAACATTCAGGGAAAGCAAAACACCGAATAAGGCCCATGCAGCAGAACATGCTCCTACAGGGACACAAGATTGAAGAATATAATCAGAATAATATCCCAGAAAGTTGATCCTGTTCATCTGGATGAAGCGTTTTCAGCGGGGGGACTCATCAAAGTGCCTTTCTTCAGTCTCCACTGATTTTCAGGCTTCACCAGTAAACAGTACATTTGTATGTACAGCAAGACAGTGGTGAGGTGTGTGGTAGGAGTGATGTACCGGTTCAAGGTGAGGTAGGATTACATCATGGATCAGCTCTGAGCCCCTTCTTTTTTGTAATTATAATAGGCAGAGTGACACATGAGGTGGCAGGTGTGTGCGTGCGTGCATGTGTGTGGTTTAGAGATGGCGCCACTTTAAGAAAAAAAAACAGGAGGTGGAGCTGGAGGTGACAGAACTGGAGATGTTAAGACATTGATTGGGTGTGGATCAGAATAGAATATTATTACATCAAAAGGACAGCTGAGGTTGAGCGTTATGGACAAAAGGGTGTTGAATGCAGAGGACATGGAGAAGGTTGGTGTGACAGAAGAGGATGCTAGAGACAGGGTGAGCTGAAGGAAGGGGATCTACTGTGAGTAAAAGGAGCAGCCAAATAGAGGACAACATGCCCAACACATTCAAAAATACTGGCAACTATCCCTCAGACTCCCGGCAGTAGAATCTCCAGGTGGCACAAATCAAAAAGCAAATGGCTAAGTAAGATCCTGGAATAAGAAATGAATTCAAGGACACTGAGATCCAGGCTTTTCCAAGATTTTTAGTAGATGAATCTATGATATCAATTTGAAAATCCTAGGTCATTATCAAGTTATTGTGTGCACATAGTTGGGTGTCCATGACACCCGGCAGGTGGAGTGACAACAAAACTCCATCCGTCTTTTAGGCTGAGGGGTAAACGTCCTTGTAGCGATAAGCTCTGCGCTACAAAAGTAAAGAAGACAAACTTGATATGAGCATGAACACAACCTATCACAACTGCAGAGCCATATCCAAGCTGAACTCACCTGGTGCCACATGCACATAGAGCTGAGCGTGATTACTTCCATATGTGTTAGATGCTTCACACTGAACGAGGCCATTAAGGTCAGAGGTCAGACTCAGCAGTTGTAGTTTTGCACCCTCAACTTTTATAGCAGACTGCGGCAAAGACCGGCCAGATCTGGAAAAACACAAACGATTTTAGTATATTTTGTGGAACATTAATATGAGGATTCAATAGGCTGCATCTAAACAGCAGAGAGTTCTGATGGCAGACAATAAAACCACTGAGTGGCATTTTAATATGAAAAGAGTTGAAATAAAATACACAGTGTAAGTAAAGCTGCCTTACCATGTGAAAAAAACATTATTATTGTAATTCCACTGTGATTCTCTGAACATGATAATGCATTTGTTACCAAAAATCACTTTAAAATATAAGGAGATGAGCTTAAAGTCTGAAGGTACATTGAAGGTGTTTCATGAGACATTTTAACACAGTCACACAAATTCTGATCTGTATTAATTCATATTTTAATTAGTCTCATTGTTTGAATTTAAAAACGAGTTTATTTAATATGATGTTTGGGTCAAATTTGACTTGATTTCAAAGTTTAGGTATGTATAAAAGTAACATTTGATTCTTTTTTCTTTTTTTTTAGAAGACTTTGTGATTTATTTGGTTATTTGGTGTGCGAGTGACAAACCTGCTCCCATTAGGCGTGTTTGGGACCTTACTGTGGATGAACGGCTCCACACCCAACTCTGCAGCTGCCCTTACAAATATCATAGTTTACAGTTTATTTTCCAAAACTCACTCCCAACATCACTGAAACTGTTTTTACTCAACGTGTGTTACATGTTTTATGGCGTTTCAGGGCTTTTCTGACACAGGTTACTTAAAACAAACAAAAAGCAGCCTTGAGTATTGAAATGGACGCTTAAGCTGAAACCATTATTGAAACTTCTTTACCTGCTCCAGGTAAATGTTGCATTTGGGTTGGCTTCTGTCACACACTCAAATGAGTCCTCTGAAATTGCTCTGATGTTCACTTCAGTGGGGGAGACTGCAAAACACACACACAGAGAAAAAGAGATTCAGGCAGTGATCCTTTCACACATTCAAGGTTGTCACAAGCTCACTTACAATCATGTTCAACTGCACTGCATGGATCTTATGACTGGGAAGATGGTTTTGTATTATGAGTTTGAAACAGCTTTTTCTTTGTGACTTGGCATCTTGTCATGCTGGAAGTAGTAATCCATAAACAGAAAAATAGTCACCAACAAATCATAACTTGGTACTTCTACTTCACCACTGCATGGATTGCCAACAAATGTCGGCTTCATTGATTTTAGCTGCTGACAGTCAGTTCTGCAGGTCTCTGAAAAATTATTAAATAATGAATATCAAATTGGACTCACGCAAAGCTCATTCGAGGCAACTGAAATCTCCGCATTCTGGCCATACTGACCCCAATAATCATCACTTATTTTGTGCTCTCAAAACTCCAGAATAACTCCCAGACTGAGGCTCTTTGCAGCAGAAACTGCTGAATTTGTTCTTATGTTTCTATTTTGGTAAAATGTCTGTTTAGGTTTTTCATTAGCAAATTGTAGGAATTAATGTAACTTATAGTTGAAGTACATCAGTAGAATTCAGCTGAGGGGATAGAGTGACTTTACTGAGCGGCCCTGTACCCCCGAGGCTCATCATGAGGCAAAGTCATGATGGCAGGGAAAATGTTGCAATCCCACAGAGGGAAAAAAAATACATAAACACAAACATTTAATGTTACCTGTTGTAGAAAGTATGTATAAAGTGTCTGTTTTTATCAAAAACACTGATGTAGGATACGGTAATATTTGATTAAATTATTTAAATTCTTCAATCAACAAAAGAATACAAACCATAAACTACATGAGCAGCTGATACCTACAGTAGACCTGTATGGTGAAGGGCAGGGTTACTTCTGTAGACAGGGAGACACCACTGATGACACACTGGACCAGGTGACCGTTAATCTCTCTCGTAGGTACACCAAACAGAGAGATGACTGTGGTAGTCGTACCGTTGTCGTACTGGGTGGAGTTTGTTGTCGTCCTCACTTTTTCTGTACCAGTGAGCCACCTCACCTCTGCAGGAGGCCTCGAGCCAGCAGCCGTGCAGGTAGCAAATAAAACTTCTTCTGTACCCAAAGTGGGAAGATTGTCCTTCACACTTGTGGAAGGAGGAACTAGAGAGAGTTACAACACACAAATAAGTCAACATTCAAGCAGTATGGTGAAAGTAACTCTGTCTCACACACAAAAACCCAGAATATTTAAAAAGAAAAGGCTAGTTTTTTTTGTTTGTTTGTTTTTATACCAAATACGTTTAGAGGTATCTCAGTCTTCTGGTTTCCACTGGGAAACAAGGTGAAGATGCACGTGTAGCTGCCTTCATCCTTTAGGGCAACACTGGATAACTGGAGCGTGGCGTTCTTGTCAGTAAAATTCCCAATATATTTAAATCGATAATCATGTCCATTGACAAACAATGGTCCATTTTTGGGTATGATAGTCAAAAAATTGTCATTGTGAGGTTTTTCTCTGGTCCTCCTCTGCCAGGTAATCTGTGTCAGGTCATCATTGGTATCAATGAGGTGGCACGGTAAAACAGCGGTACCTCCTTGAACCACTGTCACATTTCCACCAATCACCCGGAGAGCTGAAAAGAGTACGAGATACTATTAGAGGTCAGAGGCCAGCTGAAAACGCAGAAGCAAAAATATTATCAAAAAAGATCACAGTATTGGCTTTCCACAAGTAAATGAACTAGACACGATCATGATGAAAATGTTCTTCCACCAGAATGCAAAGCAAAAGCTTTCTTGCAATTTCTTTGAAAATGCTCATTGTTATTAGAACCCTTCAAAGTATTAAAGCTATCAACACCATGGGAAGTAACAACTGCTAGGAAGTTATGCTGAGTTATGGAGGAGTATGTGTGTCTGTGTTAACATATGGTTAAAATAAGCCGCTGTTGGAGGCTGTGGCTCTTCCTCTAATGTGAGTCTGTGCTAACTAATCTCTGTATATTTTAACATATGTATATATACATATATATACATATATATATATATATATATATATATATATATATATATATATATATATATATATATATACATACACACACATATATATACATATACATATACATATACACATATATATACATATATATATATACATATATATATATACATATATATATATATATATAAAATCCAGGTAATGCGGAATAACAGTTTAATGGTAAGCTTGCCATTCTCTGATAACAGCAGACTAATATTAGCAAACTTAATGTTTAATCCCGAACATGTTTGCCGGACAGAGCGTTAGCGTTACACCCTGTGAGCTGCAGTTAAATCAGCACCAAGAGCAGCAACATTGGCTACATACTGTCAGCTTCCCTGGACAGCAGGAGCGCAGATATCAACACCAAACGGCAGACTATCGCGGGAAAATGGTGCGGTATTAACTTATAAACGGAAGTGTCCGTGAAAACACGCATGACTGCTACCAGGAGAAACAAATATGCACACACTGCAGCCACGCCATTTTAGCCCCTGGAGAGAAGCGCTGACGACTCATGAAAACAGTTGGCGCAACTACATCTCTATATACGGTGTGGTGACCTTTTTTTTTTTTTTTCTTTTTTTCTTTTTTGGTTAATTTTCCTTTGTTGGGATGAACATATCTGTAACCACTTTGGGACGAAATACAGCTAATATGATAATAATGAAATAATAACAAATTATTTGGCAGTTTAGTCTCTTTGTGCTTAACTTGGGTGTACAAAACCACAAGAATAATAACAAATGACTGTAACACAAAATTCTTTAAAATAGGGACTCCAACTTTGATCTTATTACTGAAAATATTATATTATATTATTGAATGAGAAATTCTTGTGATGCTGTAGTCATATAAACTGAAAATGATCTCAGAGGCAAGAACATATTTAATGAACATATGGAGGTGTTTGCAGAAAACGATTTACAATTTTCATGGATTTGGAATATCTGCTCATGCATAAGTGAAAAAGATATTATTTGGATTTTTGGAATTTAATAAGTTCAAAATGCTGCAGCCATATAACTTAAAAAATGATCTCAGAGGCACCTGAAGACAACTTGAACAGGAATATTTAGTTAATAGCTGATAAGAGTTTCAATTGATTTTTTCATGCAGTTATAATCATGTACCTAAATATGAATGTATGTTGGTATAATTATACATATTTCTTCTCAAATAATTACAAAAGATGCCAATAACCATTTTAAACTAGTCTTTTTCATAAAGAAATTTTGGGTAAGAATATGGCACAATACACTGGTAGTAGCTTAGTTATAATATTCTTAGAAATACATAAATATACCTATACAACCTTTTACTAAGCTCCTTTAGTTTTTATAAACCACAAAAACCTATCACAAAGGGTCCTGTTGATGTGTTAAACAAAACATCTTATGGAATTTGGTAATAAGAATGAAGATTAAAATTTAAAAAATAATTTAAGCAAATTAAATGATATCAAAAAGAACAAAAAAATGATTACAGATATGTTTAACTCAACAAAGGAAAATTACCCAGTGGAGTGTCTGCTGGAGTATGTTGCTGAAGTTACGAGGAGCACTTAAAGGCACCATGAAATAAACCGTACATAGCGATGTAGGTGCGCAAATTATTTTCAAGCGTAGAAAGATCGACCGTGTCTCCTCCATAGGCAAACAGACGCCGCAGCTGACTCGTACGTCAACGCCATCCATATTGGATGTGGCAAAAGCGGCCAACATAACATGAGAGAGATGCTGCACTCTGGTGCTGGGTGGAGTTTTTCGAACCATTTTACAGTCGACATGGGATCACGTGGGATCACCTTTCACAGGTAAGACTGAAGAATTGTTTTTGATCGTATTTGGCCATTCTAACATTTTAAAAACAGAATTTGCAGATGTGGCAGTGATAGTCCTGCGGTGCACCTTCAAACAATGAAGTCAGTCTATATTTAACTACACCCGCACGAACTAACTACTCTGATACAAATAAATACTGATTAAGCAATACGTAATCTAGTCAGTAAAATACTACAAAACACA
>JAMQGT020007348.1:0-45008 GCA_024447675.2 Pterophyllum scalare | reverse complement strand
ACACGCAACTGAACCAAGTACAGGACATAGCACTGTTATTGTCATAAGAAGATAAGACAGAATGAAATTCAGGTCCGTCTATCAGATTATCTCCTTCAATTTGAAAGACATCACGTTGACTATCAAGTTGTTTCATAAAAGATCAGTTTGTTCTTCTGTTTTGATGTTGAGATAAGATTTAGGCAACTCTGTATTTCAATAAATCCATTAGAAAGAATGTCAAATTGTAATTTATAATCATAAAGCAATTTATATTTATTTATTATAACTTAATCATTCACATCACATTTGGATAATCTTTCCCCCGAATGTTATATATTAATGTTATTCATTTTGATGCATCACTCTTTCTCACTAACTAGGACTACTTTTGTTTTTTTTTGTTATTGTTGTTTTAATTTATCCTTTCATTTTATATTAGCTCTTTTTATGTTGGAATGCCATATACATGAAAATCATAATCATGGCAGTATCAAAGACAAATGATTGTTTGTTTCACTATCCAATTATAAATTTACCTATTTCCTTGAGTTCTCTAGTCCCATAATTCATTAAACCTATTAGTACTGTCCGTTTATTCATCGCCAAATATATAATGAAGCATAGCTCACGCGGCACTACGACAAACCCTTCACATTTGCTTTCAAGGCTTCGATTTCAGTTCACTTGTTAGTTGGAGTTCAGGTATTAGTGAAAATTGTGAATTATAACCCTGTGTCACCTTGAATTGAATTAGCCACGTACAGCAGGATACCCTGGGCTGAACCGGATATTTCACGTACGGCTACACCCACTGCACCGAATTTAAGATATGGGGATTGTTTCAGAGGTAGTATAGGTTGCTTGCCAGTTTACAAATCACATCTCCCACAAGCTCAAGGACTATCATTTAGCATAGTGCTTCATATGTGTGTGGGGCCCAAGAGCCTTAAAGTGTGGATTTGGATTGTCAGTGAGTATATCTACCTATTATTATCACATAGGCATCACCATTGTAGCGGAATAACCCCTACCACAAAGCAGTCAGCAGCGTCTTAAGCATCACCCTTTTATAATCATTATAACAGTTACATAAAGCTTAGCAATGGCAGGTAAATTGCTTTTGCAAACCCAAGTCCGATTGCAGTGACATACACACACATTACTCATGCCCGTGCCACACCATAGCGTTTTCATGTCGTTGCCATGTAGGTTAGTATTTATATTATGCTTGTGGCCTTTGTGAGCCCATAGTCATTTGGTTTAAGTGTCTTTCTTTCAGGGAATATAGTGTTATTCCAAATGCTGGCACGTGTTCCTTCTCTCTCTCTCTCTCACACACACACACACACACACACACACACACATACACACACACACACACTCATTCCATTCAATCCATTGAATCCATTCATCCATCTATCCATCCATCTATCCATCCATCTATCCATCCATTTATTTTCAGGGCCTAACAGATCCATGATTAATGTCTTTTGATTAGGATGCATTACATATGGATGATTGCTGAGGGATCATCATCAATCGTATTCGTGGGTTTCCATAGCAATGAGCATAACACAGGTTGTATGTGCCAAAATATAGCGTGCTGAGTTCATTTTCATTACACTTCTACTAATACCATAAACAGCTTTACATTGCTCAAAGGTATTCATATAACCCATTTGCCTTTTTTGTAGTTCTATTGAATGAGATTTACATATACATTTATACTGCTCATAGTGTTTAAGATAATGATCACATTTGAATTTACTGTATTTTCATAAGCAGTGTGATGCGATCTAACATGTAATGTTCATGACAGTTGGTTTCAATTTATTTTAGCAGAATAGGTCCCATTCCCAGCAGTTAGCGTTGCACCAGCATGCTGAATGCTATCTTCATCATTTTGATTAAATTTGCATTACAAATATTTAGATGATTATTCAATTGCAATTGGTACAACCTTGCTTTCATCTTTTACATCATCCAGCAAATCTTTGTGTGACGGACACAGCAGTGTGATTGGCTTGCAGCATGATGTCAGGTACGTGATATAAACATCACGCTGAAGTTATCGATATTAAATTTAACTCATCATGCAAGCGCATGAGTCTTCACATTTCCTTTGTGTTTGTTGTTAATATACGGTTCAGTCACGTACATTATAATTCAAGCATTATGGCAGCTGCAGTGAATGGATATGGTACCACTCATTTGGTTTGTATATTTTTGTCATATGTGGTGTGTATTTATGTTAATCACCAACTGCTTTGTGACATAGAGTGTGTGATTGTGCGGAGGCTGTGTCGTGTTATTGATGGCACATGCGGGTTTATGAAATGGCATAGTCCTAGACGGTTGAATGCATCAACATGTCATTTTACGGGAATTGGTCCACTTCACACAGTCAATTACCCAGCATGTGCTTCGAGGATCAAGGAGTTCTAGCGGGTCGGCGAGGAGTCGCCTGCTGGACATTGTCTCGGTTTGAATGGGCTAACTTCGGGATCGGCATAATGCTTGATGGTTGAACAACTGGTTTGTGGTCCAGCTCATACCTTGGTAGGAACGATCAGCTCGGACATCACACAGCCAAAGAACATACAGTGCAGTACATGCACATCCCATTTCGTTGTCGAGTTAGCCGTTGAGCCTATCGGATAGATTTACCGCACAAGACCCACCCAAGTAGCACACCCATTTGAGTTTCACCCAACGTGACCATGTTTTAAAGCCAGAGAGCTCACAAGGCCACAGGAAAGCGTATGTGGATCAAGTAGATTGTCATTCACATTGCATGTGACTTTTTGGTTATTAGTTTGTGTTTGCTCAGACGTTTTGATTTACAAATGAATTTTGCTCGATGATAATTATGTGACCATCATTCAACTCGATGAGAACCTGGCCTCCAAGTCTCGGCGTTAGGAATTCGAGCCATATCCGGTTTTATGGCGCAATCCGGTGCGTACTTTGATTCAAATAGGGAGTTTATTTTATAGTACATATCACTCGATTAGTTTGGTTTCCGGTTTTATTTTGAGACTATCAAGAAAATTGGGAGCAATTAGAAGAGTGGACAGTCAGTCGTTCAACCATCTCCGGTGCTCGACACGGCCACCTTCGTTCGATTTTTCCAGTCGCTATAGGATGTTGGCAGCAGATCAGTGGATTACCTCTGGTGACGAGGGCAACTGGTGGAACAGGCCACAAGACCATGATGACCAAGCAGCCGATTGCCATGGAGGGATACATTAGCCAGGGATTTTGAGTTGTGACGTCTGCAAATTGGAGGCACTCGGCAGGTGAAGTGACAGCCATTCCACATACAAGGGATTTTGTTAACAACTCTGTGGCACGGAGATTGTGGAATTTTTATATGGG
Organism: Pterophyllum scalare; assembly: GCA_024447675.2. Classification (NCBI taxonomy): domain Eukaryota; kingdom Metazoa; phylum Chordata; class Actinopteri; order Cichliformes; family Cichlidae; genus Pterophyllum; species Pterophyllum scalare. Next base: position 41,648 of record JAMQGT020007348.1, on the reverse strand, counting down.
AGACTTTGGAGGAGCATGAGGCGAAATAGAATGTTTTGTTGGACTTTATTTTAACCATTTTGACTTGGTCATCATTTAAATTTTTGTACTTTTGTTGTTTGTTTACACTGCAGAGCATTTCAATTTCTGTTTGATTGGTTTTCCTTTTAGTTAATTTGTTTGAGAAGTATTCTTTTATATTTACAGAGTCTTCATTCAAAAATATCTGCATGAATGTTTTTAAATGTGCACCCCAGCCCAAATCAAGCATGGCTATTCCTTCAGATGCTCATTCCCCATTAATTCTTTGAATTAAAATTGGTGTGACGAATGAATCATTTACTTTGGCTATGATGATATGATTACTATGTGTTTGAATATATGCTTTTCATATGAAAAGAATTATAATTCCATAAAGTCAGGAGATCACATTTCTGTTTATTTCTCTTTTTTTTTTTACTTGTTTTCATATGAAGGAATACTAGAGGAGTATAGCAAGACTCGTCCTCAGCACAAAGGTGTGGTGGAGGCAGCAAGTTTCATGGTTTTGTTATGGATGGATCTGGGCTATTGCCAAAACTTTATCAAGTGATGGAACTGCTGTCAAAATACTGGCAAAGCAGGACCAGAACTTCACCGTGGATGACCGAAGAAGTCGAAAAATGGTGCTGCAGCGTCACTTAATGAACATGCTTCTATGGTGTTACGGTAAGTTGTGAACAGGCTGGACACAGAACAGAGTCTGACGAATTTGAGATGAGATTGGGTTCTTTGACTTAAACCGATTTTCATTATTGAGTAAGGAGTTACTGGATGAAGTGGAATGAAACAATATAAACTGAACCAAGTAGATGTAAACATAAAACAGAACCACTGCTAAACGTGTCTCCAAAAAAGCAAGCTGCATGATCATTTCAGCCCCATGACGTGCTTTGTTCAGTTGCACCCCTCATGGTGACCTCTATCAGTGACTACTACAAAGCAGGGCAGAGCTTCTGATGAAGCTTTTGTTGAACCTGTTGAATTCCAGAGAAAAGGCCTTTCCCACACTCTGCTACAGGCTCCTCCTTTTAGTGACTCAAATGACAGTGTCAAGGCTACGTCACACCCTGATCCCACCCAAAATCCCTGCTCACCTGCATACCAGCTTACATACCAAGCATGCAGAGCATATTTGGCTACCAGCAAGTATTAACCTTGATTATATATAATTAAATGCATTGTGCATTTGTCTGTCTTTACAGGAAGTCTGAATACTTAATATGTAACAAATTGTTGCTGAAAGCTGAAAGTCAGACAGCATATGTATCAAATTATTCGGGCATGGTGATCTTGATACGTGATGTGAATAGTTCAGACGTAATCGATCACATGTGCCCAAATGATCATTTCAGCAATAAAAATCATTATTTTCTTGATATACTCTGGACACATTTTCTGATTTTGTTGACTATGAAAATAAACACACACGAGACACCTAAACATTTAGTGAGACATCAAACGACTCCTGTTTCCATAGCAACCTTGAAGATACTGCCTGTGCACTCGAGCATGCGCTTATTCTCATATGCTGAATATTGTGGAGCCGCACTGAGGCGTTACAGTGCTTACAACTTGGACAGTGTGTCAGCATCATCACATTTCTGCCCGTCTGTTGTGGGCCACACCTGTTTTGTCTGCATCGGTGTTGTTGTTCTCCAGCTCTCCTGGGATGGTCGGAGGGGCACGGACAGGAGTTGCTGCCTCAGGAGTGTCAAAATGACCCTCTGAGTCAGAGCTGTGGTAGTCAGGGAGAGATACAAATGAGAGCGAGAAAGACCAAAAACTTCCCAAGCATTCAAAACATGAGAAAGGAGGAAAGGAGACAGAAACTACTGCTACTAAATATCAAAAGGATGAATAGAAACAGAATTTATCAGGCTTAGATAAACAGAACTGCACTGCAGTAGGTTCAAAATCAGTGACAAAGCAGGTATATTGCAATATATTGCAATGTTTCTAATCTAAGGCAGTGTTTCCCACCCACTTAGGTCTGGGACCATCTGAACTGTGATCTTTAATAACCTTATTCAGCCCAAGAGTGGTAGCCTCTTCTTGTGCTGCTATGATTGAATACTTTTTAGAGACCCAAAGAGGTAAAACTACAACTTCTTGCAAACCCCCTGGTGGTAGCATCACCGCCAGGGGCTTGATAGTACCACAGAATACAGTGGGACGATTTTAGTATTGATTTAGAGGATACTAGGTATGAAAACAACAACAACAACAACAAAAATCAAATATAATTAAATATTATTGTTGGATGTGCCAGTGTCCCTGTTTTTCTCCTCTTGTGTTGTACCTTGGCAAGACTCAGTATTGTCTGAACTAGTGAAGAAGGAAGAAGCAAGAGTGAAGCACAGTATAAGATATATAGAGGAAGAGGAAGTGCAAGTAAGCCATCCCACTATTTCCTGTTACATTGTTAGAACCATGAAGTATGAGACTAACATACAGGCTGTAAATGGTGCATTAAGAACCGAATAAAATGATTTGTGATTTTATAGCACTACATCAGTCAGTTAAGGTCTAGTAAAGATAAGATAGCAAACATTGATACTTTGTGACAGGATACTGGTGCGGTATCTAATCAGGTGTCGGAGAGTGGAAGTAGTTGTGAACGTACTTGGAACAATAGAAAGCAATGCTTTCAAAGCAGACATGAAAAGCAGGTACATGAGGTCCTGATGCCTTGAGAATGTGTCATGTTTGTATCTCAGCAATGATTACCTCACTGAATGCGGTGTGAGGGTGTGCGTTCTTGTACAGATATGAAAATGTGCCAGTGAGGCTCAGAAAAACATTCAGTCACACCACAAATGTGTGCGTGCTGCATGGCAACGCAGCGTGCAAAATACAAAATGACACCAATAAATTTTCTCCTCCTCACTTCCCTCAGTCCAATTCATCAAACCTTCAAATAGAGATTCCTCCACCTGACAGGCAGACACACAGGTAAATAAAAATGTGTGAGTCACCCTGTCAGTAGTCTCGGGGCTCAAGCACAACACTTGCCTGCAGCCTTGAGATCTCTCCTCCTCCTCTTCCTCTTCTCTCTCTCCATGTTGCTCCCTCTCCTCGCTGTCCTCCTGCCCCTCTTCATCCTCCTCACCCTCTCCCCCGCGCACTGCCGTCCATGTCCATTTAGCCCAGGACACTGGCGAGAGCCAAGACATCACTCCTTATTCCACAGGGTTCTTTGACCCTCTTTGCTCTCACTGATAGCCAAGGATTGACTGATCCTTTTCTGGTTCTTCCACCCTACCAACAGCTCTCACATCTTTCTATAGAGCTTCTGCCCTCTCACAGTTTTCTGTTTCCCATGAAAGGAACTAGACATTTTCACACTGCCCTATTAGTATATCACTAATCTCAAAATTGTAAGGACTTGAGCCGCTTTCTCTGTCCTTCTTATTCTTTTTTCCAGTCACGCTCTCGCTCCCTGTCTCTGTGGCAGAATACCTCAGCTCTGATCAGCTGGTTTCTCAAATGCTGTGCTCACACTCTACTCTCCTCAACCCCCCTACAAACTCTCCCCTCCACCTCGGAACAGCTCACCGACAGAAAATGCAGCGGGGGGAGGCCGTGAGCTCTCAGCTCAAAGAATGAATGCAGCTTCATTTTTAGGCCTCTGCATGACTTCCCCTGTGGTTGGAGAATGGTACGTCCCTGTCAGACTGCTCTTCCACTCTGAAGCAGAAGGAGGGAGCCACAAAACACACACAGAGGGAGGAGGAGGAAGTGGAGGTAGAGGAGGAGCAGAACGGTTGGGGCTCCACATTTTATAGTCCAGAGAGCGGTTAGGAATGTGGGGCTGGATCTTAAAGCCCCTCCACCCCCACTCCTTTGCAGACTGTTTAACAGTTAACTGTTTCTCCCATCCAGTGGCAGGCAAGCACGCGTGACGAGGAGAACCAGTTCTGCCTTTCTGTTGGAAAGCCCCAGGAGATCTACCTGGCTGGATTCAATTTGTCTGAGATAGCACTTCAGACCACTGAACTGGCAGGAAACCAGGATCTTCAGCACAGTCAGTACTGGGTGGTTAAAAAAAACTATTGCAGGAGCTTACACAGGAGAAAATTACATCTTAAATGACTCAACAGAGCAATAAAATGTTCTCCTAAATGCAACTAAAAAAAAAGTCTTTGACTGCATATCCATGTAGACCAAGAAAAACCTTAAAACTAATATCAATCTTATAGAAATAACCCAAAGTAACTTCCTGCTGCCACAATCGCTGCGTCAAAGGTGGTTCTTATTTAAATGCAGAACAACTGATCTGATCAAGGCAGCTGAACTGATTTATTCTGTTCTTCTTAAAATGATGTGAGAATTCAACACTCTGTCAACTATGTCAGTCCCAAATTTACTCTTACGCAAGCAATAAATCATCTGGAGAATAGTTTAAATTGATCTAAATCCACAAACATTCACTCTGATCTGTGAGTTTTTAAAGCAGCTCCACAGCCGCCATAAATTAGTTGTCTAATTTGCAGACGTGTAAGTTATTGAAAACATCTGTAAATTAATACATCACGTCAAGAGACAAAACAAGCAAATTTTGTAGGAAAAAAAAAGAAAAAGAACAACAACACTCAAGTACACATAGTACAGAGGGCTGTATAACTGGCTAATAAGGAGCATGCAGCAGTTTTTGCAGTGGTGCCTTAATTTTTCCTTTTTTCTGCACTTCTTCATCCACCTGTTGCAACAGCGACACCTTCTTTTGTTCCCTCTGACAGACAGAGAGCATGATAATGCATCCCGGGTCTAAAGCCTTGTTGTAGTGGAGTGCCAGAAAGTTCAGGGTTCGGTTTGTCCGTGGAGAGGCTAAACCCCTCCCAAATTCCCATCGAGGAGCAAATACACACACGTGCTTCAGTCAGGCTCAAAGTTTCCACATTTGACCAGAAAGGGTGGAGTTTTCTAACCCTCTTATTTACAGTCTGATTCTGGTAAAGATTGTGGCTGGAGTGAGGATGAAACTATTCCTGCACGCTGAGACATCATCTCAGAAGCACGAAGAACAAGTTGTGCCTTTATTTTGGAGCTGGTTTCCGTTTTGCCCGTGAAATGATTGTTTTTGAAAGACAAGCCCTGGTCTCCTAATAAACCTGAAGCCTGGCTCAGGTTTATTAGGAGACCAGATTAGCGTTTTCCCACAAAGTATATGAGTTGTAATCCTTGTCAATAATCACTGACCAGCACTTACATCATGTTTGCGTGATAGAAAAAGCAGTGTGCTTCACTGCATAAATGGAAGTCTGTATATTATCATGTTATGTAATTAGCTCTTTCCACTGGGGGTGAGGGGGTTACTGAAGATGCATGAAAGCCAGGGGTAAGCATGTAATATAAAGGTGTGTACTACTTCCCCTATTAAAAAATATACATATAAAACCAGAACTACCCATTGCAATCTTTTCAAATAAGCCATTTAAGAACATTGAACTAAATACCACCATCTTCTGTTTGCCTTTTTCCAAACTGTAGAACCTCGTGGACTGGTGCTTTTCTTGTCTAAAAATGGCATCAATAAACATCAGCATGAGGCAGCTGTGTGTGTGTGTGTGTGTGTGTGTGTGTGCGTGTGTGTGTCTCCAGATAAAAGACCACCCCATACTTAACGGCTGCCACCACCACCACAGGCCCCAGAGCTCCAGCTAAGGAGTCTGAAGCACCACCAGAATCCAAACACAAACTCCACAGAGGTCAGATTTCAAATACAGCACGGGGTAGCCGAGAGACATTTTTAAGAAAACATAAAGTCACCAACAGTAGACGGAAAAACGGCGTGGCCTCTCCCGCAGCTGTAAGGTTTGCTCTAAGCTGACACGTTAACTGAAATTTCTGACGTTCCTACTTCAAATCTGACTAACTGCACTTCTGTGTTTCGTCTCTGCGTCAGTATGACTCCACATGCTGTAACAAATATTGGAAACAACGCGGAGATCAAACGCGCAAACTGCATTCACTCTCTGTAAACAGTCATCTCTTTAAATACTCTATCACCATAAATAGAGTAGGAGACAATCGAGGAGCCATGCCATTATATAACCGTGGAGCCTAAAATAAGTGCAGACACACAAAGAGATGGCCAGCCGCGGCAAACTGACTGAATGTTCCCGGAAATTAATTAAAGCAAAAAGACTGGGGCAGAAAGGGCAGAGGAAGAAGAGCCAGCGAGGAGCAGAGGGAGGAAGGAAGCGAATGAGCATGTGACCACGAGAATACAGTAGTTATGTGTGTTTGAGGAACAGAGACGGGAGAGGAAGAACCTGCAAATAACAACCCAGGCTAGCACAGTGAGGTTCTTACTTCTGCCTCTGGAGGAAAACTAACATGTCAGGCCTCTAACAGCAGATGAGTGACACGTTCGCAGTAACTTGACATGGGCATTTCATCAGAAATCTGCAAAAACTGCTCAGAGCTACAAGATATGGCCGCATTCTTCCTCAAATGAGTGTAGGCATCTCCTCCAGTCGCAAAACTACTGGAAATGCCTCACCACGCCTCGGTAATCTGCTCCTCTGAGCTGGCAAATTGCAGAATCAGTGTACTGCATCGTCATCTAGTGGTCAAAGAGCATAGCAACACCCAGACAAACTCAGAGCAGAAATTTTCATCAGTTTAAGGACTTAACAAAAATCATACACAGTGCTAAAATGGCTATATGACACGCATGTGTAGAGAACAGTCTCAGCTCATAGTCAGAAGACTCACTATTGCTCAGAGGGGATTTTCTTGACTATTTTTTCCTGACATGCACCAGCTGCTCATGAGTCTGTTATGACTGGTTCGCTGATGTACCTGCTGCGAAAAAGTGTTGGCCCCCTTCCCAATTTCTTAGTTTTTTCTGCATATCTGTCACACTTGCATGTTTCAGGTCATCAAAAAAATTTTAGTATTAGACAAAGATAACCTAAGTAAATTCAAAAAGCGGGTTTTTAAATGATGATTTCCTTTATTAAGGGACAAAAGCTACTTAAACCTACCTGGCCCTGTGTGAAAAAGTACTTGCCCCCTAAACCTAATAACTGGTTGTACCACCTTTACAGTCAAGCATTCGTGATAACTGGCAATGAGTCTTTCATATCACTGTGGAGGAATTTTGGCCCACTCTTCTTCACAGAATTATTTTATTTCAGCCGCATTGGAGGGTTTTCCAGCACAAGCGGCCTGTTTAAGGTCATGAAATGCTGTGTTAGTTTTATGTCAGATGTAATGGGACTTAAACCTTCCAAAAAGTTCAACCTTTGTCTCATCAGCTCACAGAATATTTTCCCAAAAGTCTTGGGGATCAAAAAGATGTTTTTTGGCAAATGTGAGACGAGCCTTTGTGCTCCTTTTGGTCAGTGGTGGATGACATTTTCTTCCAGTCTATTTCTTATTGTTGAATCATGAACTCTGACCTTAACTGAGCCAAATGAGGTCTGCAGTTCTGTAGATGTTGTTCTGGGTTCTTTTATGACCTCCTAGATGAGTCTTTAATGTACTCTTGGAGTCATTTTGGTTGACCGGCTGCTCATGGGAAGGTTTGTCACAGTTCCTACTGGAATATGTCTCTCTCCGTGGTTCACTGGAGTCTTAGCACCTTAGGAATGGCTTGATAGATGTCTGTTCTTGAGTGTCTTTAGATTGTGGCATAATCTGTTGCTTTTTGAGGTCTTTTAGCCTACTTCACTTGGTCAGACAGCAGGTCTGGGAGTAACCATGTCTGGGTGTGGCTGGTGAAATTGAACTCATCTTTCCAAATAATGAGGTTAATCCTAGTTAAATCATGATTTAACACAGGGCCAGGTAGGTTTGGATAGCCTTCCCGTTTTAAATGAAATCATCATTTAAAAACTGCATTTTGTATTAAGATTTAAATGTGACAAATATGCAAAGGAAGGAGAAAATAAATCACTCTTTTGAGTGAGAAGAAGTCTTTTGAATTCCAGTATATTGGAAAAATGCAAATTTATATGCAAAAACCTAGAAAAAACCAAAGCATAGTATTCCAAACTGATCAACCATATGTATGCTTATTATGATAGTTATTGCTTGCAATTTAGAAATAGCAATAATAATAATTTTCTGAACCTCCTGGTAGGGCCAGCATTTTGCAGCTGGGTTTTGTGTAAAATTGATCTAAAACAGTCATTTAAATGAAAAGGTGTCATCTAAAAACAAAGCAAAAACTCGTGAAAAAAGAAAATATAGGCAAGACAAAAAAAGTAAAATATTAGTTTTGCTGTTAGTTTTAGTGGTTTTAATTATGAACATAGTTCGCCGTTAGGTGGCGGCAGAGTTCCTCGTGATGCGGGAAAGCGGTCCACCACACCTAAAGAAGACGTCCTTCCGTCGTGACGTATTAGATAGTAGTAAATGGCGGTCGTGAACAGGCCGGGCTATAAACATTTCAACGGTTCTAACTGTAACTGTCTAATTATCATCAAAACATGTACTCGGCTGTATCGCACATGCAGGATAGTTACAAGGTGTTTATTTTCAACTTTCAGGTTGGCTCATGTGCCGTGCTGACACGAGGTTTACAGCTAAAAGGACCAAGAAAGCGAAACAAACGGTAAGAAGAGAGAGCTGTAACGGAGCTGTGCGCAGTTGGCTTATACATGGGTGCTGCTTACACGACTTCATATACACCGTGTGTCACGTGTGTGACATATACAGTATCTTTGCTAATTGCCGGCCTCTGGCTGCTTTAGTGGCCGCTAACTGCGTTTTCCGTTTTTAGGTTAACAAATGGAGAACGAAGACAGCCACGAAGAAGAGGAAGCGGAGCCTGAAGTGGCCGAGCTCCGGCTCAGAGTGGAGTCTTTGAAACAGGAGCTCAGAGAGTGCAGAGCCGAGCTGGTCAAGTTACAGAAGCAGCTGAGCCACTCCGAAAGACTGCAGCGGAGCACAGAGAGCTATAACGAAGACCTGAGGAAACAGGTCAGCTCTAGTTATGTTTGTTCCGAGCTGTTATGGTTTTTGAGTCAGTGTGAGGTTTAATAGTGTAAAATGGTCCTCTTCATTGCACACATGCACCTCATATTCTCCTACGCTGCTATGTGTCTTAACAGTCCAGTCATACATTGCAGTATTACCCCCAGGACATTGTTATGCAGAGGTTAGTAAGCCTCCCTGATCCTAACTAATCTGGAGAGTGCACCTCTGCTCATTTCCTTTAAAGGTTTCAGATTTATTTAACAAAAGGGCCAGGATTACTTTTTTCATTTAAATTGTTTCATTTTTCTGCATTATGGCAAGGGTCTGTTATGCATTAAACCCTGAAATAAAGTAAGTTTGGATTTGTGAATTGTTACAAAATATATAAGTTCTTTAGAGATTTTTGAATGTCTGCCCACTGAATTTGATCTAAATGTGTATTGATTCAGGTTGACCAGCTGAGTGCAGAGATTCATGAACGGAAGAAGAAAGATAAAGACAGAGTCGACAATGAAACTCAAACGGAAGAATACGTATGGACAGAAACCGGTGTGTTACTTTCACACATACATGAGTGAAATGGGCTGATTAAATCACTTAGTTAAAAAAAAAACTAAAAAATGTTTAATATTAATTTCCAGATTATTACAATTACTACTACGGAGGTTACGGTTTGAACCCTGAGGGAGCAGACACTCAGGAAACCCAGAACACAGAAACAGCTGATTGTAATGAGGTAGCAGAGATTTCAGCAACAAATGAAACAGCAGCTGCAGATGTGTTAGTTCAGCCAGACGTCAGTTCAGCAGTCACAACAGAGGTATGTGAAGCTTTTCTATATTTTTTAAAAACTGTACATTTACTTATAAATATAATCATAAATTTGAGTTTACATTATTACACAAATATAAAACTGTGTTTCAGGGGAGCGATGGAGGCTCTATAGCAGATATGTTGAGGGCTACTGCTGAGGAGGCTATGACACAGACTGGGTTTGTGTTTGATGAGACTTCTGGGATGTATTATGACCACAGCACGGGGTTCTACTATGACTCGGTTTGTCAGCACTGAAGTTTGTCAGTTTGCAGTAAAAATAATTTTAGCGGGCCTTTAGTTTGAGGCACATTTGTGATAGTCTTTTGATTTTTAGATTTTTTTAATTTATTTTTTTGTCTCTCCATCAGGCCAGTCAATTGTACTACGATGCAAACTCTGGCATTTACTACTACTACGATGCAGAGAGCGGACGATACCAGTTTCATTCCAGGATTGAGGTTCCCACTGCGCAGACTAGTGCAGAGCCGTACCAAGAAACCAATAACACTGATAAGAAAGGCAGGAAGTTCAAGAAAGGAGTCAAGAAAGCATCACAGGATGATAGGGTATGTAATACTGAAAGATTTTATTGGTGCATACTTTAAAAATGTTAAATTTTGTGACTGACAGCTGGGTTTTGATCTTGCAGTTTCCCCTTAAATTCCAATTTTTTTTTGTTGGTCTCAGTCTTCAAAACCCCTTTTTTTTTGTATTAATGTGAGGCTAGTTGACTGAAAGACTATTCCTCTAACCTAGGTGCAAGATGTGACTAACTCTTTGGCTAAAATGAAGATTTCCTCTTACTGGAAAACTGCTTCTCACAGAGGTATACTTTTTAAATACTAATTTGCAAAAAATTGAAAAGTATGTCTCTTTTTCTTTTTTTTCTTTCAAATCTGATTCTTATTTTACACAGCACCTTGAGAATCTTTAAAGGTGGCATGGTGAGTCAAACACTGGCCCCGGTGTCTGTGGTGCTTGTGTGAGATACAGCTCATGAAGTGTAAGTGAAGTCAAAAAGTGAACCCTTAAAACCCTTATGCCTCATTTAACATGGTATCCTCTTTGAAGACTGAGACCATCTATTAGATTGTTGTGCCAAAAGATTGGGGATCTACAAAGTCCGGCTGTCACTGGGGATTGTAGTCTCACTGCTCACTGTCTAATGGCAGGAAATGAAAGGTGATGACATAAAGTTGGAAGAAGAGACCGACCGGGTTGAACGGCAAACAACTAAGAGGAAGGCAGAATCACGGAAACTGAATCGAAGGTCTCGCAGTCCAGATGCGGCTCCACGGAGAAAAGACTCAGCCAAGCGTCAAGAAGAGAGCGACAAATATCCATCAAAGAAGAAAAAGCAGAAAAACGGCTCGCATCATGACAATAAGGGGGATTCAAGGAAGAAAAGGAAAAAGTCAAAGTCAGAAAAGCATAAAAAGAAAAAGAATGCTACTCGGAGCGACAACTCTGAGGTGAACAGTGAACCAGAAGAGGGTGAGATCACAGAGTCAGAGAGGGAAGAATGGGAGTCTACCCCATCATACTCGCCACCCTCGAGCTCAGCCTCAAGGGAAAGTCCAGAATCAGAAATGGACACGCAGAGCCAAGAAGGTGAGAGGGAAAGATTATCTGAATTAGACTCGTGTGGCATTTACACAGTTCGTTTTATCTGAAGCAGGTTGGATTGCTGGACCTGCCATTTGTTTGGTAACTGTAGCTGTCTGAGTCAGTCATATTTTCATGAATATGAATATGCAGTGTGTTTTTTCTTGCAGTCAAAGACATCTGGCCTCCCTGTGTAAGAGTGACTGTGGTCAGGTCTCCAGTGCTGCAGGTGGGCACTCTGTTCATCATCACAGCCGACTCTCCGGCAACCATTGGCAGGTCAGTGGAGTTGTTTTCTGTTGTTTGGTGATTTCATGCCAGCAGAAGTACATGTTGTTCACACATTGCCACAGTGGGATATTGTAGTGCTTTGGTTGCAATACTGAATTAAATGGTTTGCGTGGTTTTAGGAAGAAATTGTGAGACTGAGTAGTCAGTAAAAAGATGATGAATTGAACTCGCTGTCATATAATAGCCAAGTGAAGACAACATGCTATCTTTTGTGTTTGCAGAGAGAAAGATATGAACCACGCAATCCGAATACCAGAAATGGGAGTCAGCAAGGTACTGCTCCTTCCCCCTTTCCTGCAGGGATCAAAATTACCCAGTTGATTATTGGGGTTTTTTTTTTTTTGTCATGCAGGGTTATGTGATCTTTCTAAATGCCAATATGTGTTTGGTTACAGTTCCACACAGAGGTGTATTTTGACCAGGAGCAGCAGAGCTACATGCTGGTGGACCAGGGAAGCCAGAATGGAACAGTGATCAATGGGAACCGCATCTTACAGGTGAGCAATTTGTCTCAGTTCAAGTTAAAGAAAAACTCAACTTTGCAGATATTTTGTCAATGAAGCTTTCATCTGCAGCCCAAAACCAAATCTGAGCCACATGCACTGATGCACGGAGATGAAGTGAAGATGGGAGAGACTGTGCTGTCCTTTCATATCCATTCAGGGAATGATACTTGTGATGGCTGTGAGCCCGGTCAGGTGATGGCTCACCTCAGCAAGCACAGGAGAGAAGAGAACCCTGGTGAGCTACTTAAACACATCCACAGAAAGAATGAGTTCACCTTGAATGTTCAGATTCACAGCATAGATGCACACTGTTCAAACTAGACCCATCAAAGTTCACACACTTGTTCACTGACTCTACTGTTTTCTAAAGGTCCTGTCCTTACCAAAGAGGATAAAGAGTCACTGCGACAGAAAGAGCTGAAGCAGATGAAGGCTAAATATGGCCTGCAAGTGAGTATCAGCCTTGGTGCAGCTTGTAGTGATAAGTTTGAACCCTCTTCTTCTGCTTGTCACTCATTTCTGTGTTTTCTGTAAACAGAGTGGTGACTATGAAGAGACCAAAGCCCTGAAGAACCCTAAATATAAGGACCGAGCAGAATCTCGAAGGCAAACAGTGGGCAGTGAGGGCGATTTCCAGCGAGATGATGCACCAGCTTCTGTACACGAGTAAGTTTGGTTTGGTTGTAGTTGCCATTGAGGGGAAATGTTAGATTGAACTGTTGATCATACACTGTGTCTGTTCTCTAAAAGGGAGATCAGTGAAGTGAATAAAGGACGGAAGATGCTGGAAAAGATGGGCTGGAAGAGAGGAGAGGGACTGGGTAAAATGGGAACAGGGATGAAAGACCCGGTATGAAGATCTGCTGATTCTTCTGGTAGAAGTTCTGCTTTTTCATTGTGAAGTAGCAAAATGATTTGATTGTCTTCCTTTACGGTTTCTGTCTTTACAGATCGAACTAAAAATCAGGAAGTCCCAATCGGGGTTGGGAGCAGCTGCAGCCATGTCGCTGGACGATGTGTCTTTGACCAAATCGAAGTCCCAAAAGAACTGGGAGAAGGCGCGTGAGAGGTTCGCTGATTCTTGCCAGCCTGACATGCTCTTGCCCAAAACCCAGAAGAATAGTTCACCCAAAACCTGGGTCAGATCAGAAGAGACAGAGACCACACAGACCAGCTCTGAAACAGGCGGCCAAAGTTAGTAGTGAGAAGAAAATTTGCACTATTTGGATTTAGAATCTGGGGGATTTGATGCGTATGGACAAAGGACGACCTGTCTCACTCAGCTGTCAAGACTCCTGCAGCAAGCTGAGTCTGAACTGATTTTTACCCCTTTTCTTAAGAGAACAGAATATTCCATTATTATTTTTTGCCATTGTAAAAAAAAAAAAAAAACAAATAAAAAAAAACACTATCAACCTGTTGAGTGTTGTGCAGTAACAGAATGTGTAAAGTCACTTGCAGTGGTTGGGTAACTTGTCTTTCCTCTTATTTAGTAAAACCCACAATAAGAGTTGCTGCAGGATTGAACTACAGTGTTGCCTACACACACACACACATGGCAGAGGTGCCACTGTGCCTGCTCGCACAAACAAGGACATGAATCACCTCAAGCAAATATTGACACAGTGAAGCAATATTTCTCACATTGAGATCTTTTCTTTGCGACGACAGCTGAAGATCTGCTCAGACGAAACAGCTGATCATGCTCTGTTACTGCCCCCCCACCCCCCTTTTTAAAATAAAAACATTAAATTCTGAGTAAACTATACTTATCTGTGCTGTTTGATTCACTTTATGACATACTGTGACACTGCAACTTTTCTTATTGTCACTGGGATGTTTGCTAAAAGCAGAGGGACAGCCACATCCACATACTTGAAGTTCTGTGAGCAAACATTTAACAGTTCATCTCTGCAGCCTTATCTACGGGTTCAACTTAGGGTGTGTGAATATTTGCATGTGTGCGCAAGTCAGTCTCACACCGATTGCAAAGAGAATGAAAATCTAGCCACTAGGTCCGTATTATAGTTTATATAAAAAAAACCCATCAGAATGTTTTCAGTGCCTTTGCTAGTGCTATTATAACTCCATAGAAATTTTTAAATTGTGTAGGAGAGGTGGAAATCCTCATTCAAAACTAGCTCAGAAGTCAAACAGCTGAGAGGCTGGACTCACATGACACTGTTGGTGTAACTCCTTGAGCTGGCACTCCGGCTGCTCTTCTTCTGGCTTTGAGTGCCACCCATTTTGATCTTTCTTTTCTTCAACAGATGGACAGACACCTTCCACTAGTGTGTATTTTTTCCCTCAGCTAGTACTCATACTCTTCAGCAGTGCTCTGCTGCCAGGACTCTTTCTTGACAGATGGGTTTTGGTCCTCCCTCCTCTGCTCGGCTACTTTCACAGGTCTCCTCCCTCAACTGCGCTTACTGAGGGTAAACATTCGATTTGTGAAAGTACTGTAATAAAATTGGGAGGGATCTGCTTGTGTCTTGTGTTGCTCAGTTGCTTTGCGTATAAAGTCTACGCCATAAAAAAGATGTTGTTAGTCATGAGATAAAGTGGGATGTGGCTCAGGGCTTTAAAGAGATCTGGCTTGACCAGTTTCTGATGCTGAAAGAGCATTCAGAGGAACACAGGGCCACTGTTCTTTGAAGTGCAGGCTTTTCTGTATCTTTTCTCTTTTTTTTTAAACAAGTTTTTATGAAGTGAATCTCAGTATAATCGAAAATTGTGAGAATGTTTTTTTTTTGTTGGTTGTGCTGAAGTGCATTTTTGTCTGTGTATGGAACAGAGAAGTGTGATCTGTACAACACAACCAGTGCAAATTAACCTTAGAGTAGAAGATCCACAATAATGAGTGACATTGCATTGTATTGTTAGTAAATGTTTACCTCACCTGTCTGTGGTTTTATAGCTGTGGCTGGTTTATATACTTTGACTTGTCATCTTTTGAAGTGAGAAAATATTGGACTGCAGCATCGCAAGCAAGTGGCAACAAGTCTCTTCAAGTCCGCGGAGCGGGAAAAGTATCTTAGTTATGTGACGGTAATCTACAAACACGCACTTGGAAAGAGCCCGCTTGCTTCACCGCATCAGCATTTTGAGAAAAATATTAAGGAGAATTTGGCGTGGAGCGAGGACGATGCCTCAGATATTGCGATCCTAGCTAGTTGGTTTAACAAGCCAGAATGAGGAAAGCCACAGCTGTGATGAGGGTTGTGAAACAACTGGAACATTATTAAAGTTGCAGCTATACTGTTGGAGTCGCACAAAGACGCCTTGTTTTCCATCTGTTCTTGCTTTGAGCTGTGAATTCTGTCAAGAGTCAAGGAGCAGGAAAAGGTCAGCCTCTTTTTCATGCCACACATTTCACCACATGGATATACTGCCTGACAGAAGTGACTATGAAGGGGGTGTCAGCTATTTAGGAATATATCTTACCTTCAACCTCGATGGTTGAGATGACTTAGAAGTCAGACGTATTTCCTGCAATAATTCTCCATTTTCACAATTTATTATAAGGATATTTAAGATGAAGATAACAAAAATATGTTTTGTTCAATAATTTAAAAAAAAAGTTTAAATCAAATAAATTGATAATATAATTAAAGTAACTACATTAAAAGTTGGAACTGGGTAAATTGTAAGTAGAAATAAATGTAAATAAATAATTGTGAGGATTTATTGAATTATTAAACCATGCTTAAAAAAAGTAAATAAGATTATAATAAATAGCCTTTAAACTGGGTTTGAAATGACCCAGTAAGTTGAGTAATTATATGAATTAATTGTATAAAACAACTATGCTATTCAGCTGTAATTAATTAACTTAATTGAGTGCAAATAAATCAATACACAGTGAAATTAAATTATATAAATGAAATTGCTATGTGAAATAATTATTTTACTGATATAATTCAGTGAAATGTAATTATTAAAATTTAAATCCAATCATTAAACTCATTTAATTGGGAAATTAATAAAACATTGATAACGCAAACTTAATTACATTAGATCAGCAAAGTTAACATGAAATAATATTTTGTGAACATGAGCTGATCTCTTTAAGTTTTTATCCAGAGAGAAAACTGGATGGACTGTACAAGGTTTACAGATTAAAAAAGGAAGAAAAAGCTTGTGAACTGCAGCATATAATCTCTCACACCCAAGTGTCTTCCAGACATGCTTATTATAATCATCTGTCTTTGAGTGAGGCCTGACCTCATGTGGTAGACTGGCATGAAACCAGAATCTGTGTAGCCTAGTGTTTGTTGGAGTGACCACAGGGTATAATAAGAGAACAACTCCTCCATCATCATCAGTCATAGGATGTAAATCATTTATGTGGGTTTCCATAATAGTGAAGGACTGTAATGCAAGCTTGGGTGACAGCAGTATGAATTATGGTAAACGTATGTCAGAAATAAGATGCAGTTAAACTGTGATTCAGAGCAATTCTAGCAGAATAAAGCTGCTGTATGTAATGTACAATGTATTGTAATGTATTTTTGCTCTTTTTATAAACTGCTCCAGATTTAATGCTATGCAGATTTAACTACAACTTACTTCCCTTTCCTTTTGGCCACACCGCGACTGTCTGCCCTATTCTGCCACTGTGTTATCTCAATCTCAGTCTGTGCATGTGAGCCTATTGAGAGGCATGAGACCAGAAGTGACAAGTCTGAGAAACAGTACTGCAATGCCTCAACAACCCCCGCCACTGCTTCCGCCTCTGTCGGCCCTCTCAGCCATATCCGTTTACATAAAATCAAAGCCTCCAGCCCTCTCCAAATCAGACCAGAGCTCTGCAGCTGAAGACACAAAAATATTACTATTTTTAAACCTGACTGTGACTCAAAAACAAAAAAATCCATTTAAATGTAAACACGAATAATCACATGAGGAGAGCAGAGGTTGGGACGTGGGGGTTTAAATATCCACAGGTCATCCATCTCTGATCTTTTCAGCCAAGAGGAAATAAGCCTCATTCCAACCACATTCCAGCAGCTCAAGCCAGGTCTCACAATTTGATCCCTTTTTACATCGGCACTATTTGAAATTCAAACATCTCACAAAATGATAACATGTAGAATTAAAGCATACAGCGTCTAATTGTGTATTTGGACGTTGCGTCACCTAGCTCAGTTTTAAATGTCCAGGTTCAAACCCTTGTGCTCCAAACTGAAAGGAAATTCCAACAGCAGTGCAGCTTTCTCATGGCAAGTGACTCACTCAAAGCCACTGATGAATGTCTTCCACCCCTGGCCTTTCCGGCCCAGGAAAGGCCCTCTGGGTGTGTCTCCCTGTGACCTCATCTCCCCGACACGTTCTCCAGAAACTTCAGCAGCACCATGATGCAGCCTAACAAGCCAGTTAGTCTATCTAAAAGGTGTCTTCTCATTCAGTCAGAGCATCACTCTCTGTGTGTAAATGTGTGAGTGTTTGAAGGCAAGCGTCCTGTTTATACAGCCTGATTACTGCTGCCGGCTGTGACAACGTGAACAAACCAAACATCCAATCTTAACCTAATTTTTCTTGCCAACATTGTTTCTCTTTAAACCTTTCTGCCTAATTCTTCCTCTAAGGCGGCTGAATCTCCTTTGTGCAAACTTTGAGTAACCTGTCAGTTACAGTCTTCAGAGGAGAAGCACTAATGAGCAGAGCTACTTTACAGCTCCATACACCACAAACTGCTGGGTCAACTAGAGAGGGGAATTATAGATTTGTGAAAAGAGGCTTTGTATTCATGCAAAAAGACAATAGCTCTCACATGGCAGCAGGACAAAACAGACACAGCACAGTCAGTCATCTGACACACTGTACAAAAAGTAGCAGATCAATACCAGAAAACACACTCTTAACAAAAGCAAACATATAAATGACAAAAACCACATAGTTTGTGTCACTTCAGGACATAGTTATATGAATTACAGTGCACCTGACCGGCAAAAACTGTTCTCAAACTCTCAGATTGTAAAAAAAAATACCTCAAATCTCAGTTGATTGACAAGCTGTGGCAGATCTGCTGTGAGGTTTAAGTCCTTCACCGAGCCGTGGATGTAGAAATCCCTGGTCAACGATTAAAGTCCTGTGTTCAGGACAGCTGCTGGAGTTGCCGCTCTCAGAGCGAAAATTCTTCCTCTCTGCGTGGCGGCGCTCAGTCCATGTGGCTGGATGGGAAATGGGAAATAAACTTTCTGGGCAAGGAGCCAAGAGCAGAGAGGGCTTTAAAGACACAGCAGTAGCAGTGCTACATGAGGTTGAGTCACACTACAGCAGACAGGAAACACTGTACTTCTAATCCACTGCTTCTCTTTGATAGCTTTAGGCTATTTTTAATGTTCATAATATTACCAAGACTATGATAAGACTTACCTGAACTCTTTATAATCACTGTACAGACCAAAAATATATAATACAGTAGTTTTTGTCTCTTGTAAGCTGGTACTTTAATGAGTAGTTTCTTATATATTCTGATGGCAATCAACTACATTTTGTTCTTTTTGGGAAAGAACAAACTCAGTTGCTAATCTGTTATTTTTGGTGTAACTACACCCCACAGAAAATCAGCTGTACGCTTATAACAAAAAGATAATGTTTACATGTTTACTTACTACCCTAATTTCGCTGTTTGGTTGCCTATGGCCAACACGGGGTGTGTGCTTGAGAAATCAGTGAGCCGGTGTCTCCCTCTAGTGTTCATCCACGAGAAGGCAACTGCATCAAGGTGGTGCTGTCAGCAAAAACTGCATCACACCCTTTACAGTAAATCAATAAATATGTGCTTGCCTTCATTATATATGGTTATCAAGTTGATGTTATTTCATTATGTGCTGCTCTGTGTTTCTGCCAGTCAAAGCTTCCATACAAGCCTGCTGAGTTTACAGCTGTGCAGCTACTGAGAGCAGGACGTGCTTTTAGTCTCTGTGGAGAACCTTCCTGCAGAGCCAAACACCACTTCTCTGCTGAGGCATTAAAAACGTACTCAACGCGGCTGCAGTGCAATGTGTTCCCAATGTGTGTGTGCATGTGTGTGTGTGTGTGTGTGTGTGTGTATAAAATTAAAACTGATGATGCAGATAAAATAAGATAGAAAATAAGATAGATAAAATAAGGAGCTGAATTTTTGAAATTTATGACAGCATTATAACCCACCATCACATTATTAGCCTTAACACTGAAATAAAGTGATTCTGGTTTATCCACCATCAGTGCAATACTATTTCACTTCTAGAGGAATATGGCATGCAGTACTAACTATAATGCCATGCCACTGTGCAGTCACCGCTAACTGCATTGTATTTGCTTTCAGGAGACATGTGACTTCACGTCTCAGGTCCCAGAGGGGAAATATAATAATTAATGACTTTATAAATCATTCCAGCATAGATGTGTCACGAATTAAAGGAAGAATCAACATAAAGTGTCTTAATAATGTGAATATGTTCAATACATGTTGGCAGTAAGTGTCTACTGCAACTCTCTTTTAGTGTTTTAAAGATGGTGGTGCAGCAGACTGTCAGTCCACAAAATCTTCCACAAGGGTTCCATTTGGTTGATATCGATAGATTGTGAAGGCCATAGCACATGCTCCACATCACTTTCACACTCACTGAACCATTCAGAGACTCCCTGTGCTCTGCTCTTGAGAGCACTGTAATCCTGGAAGGAGCACTCCTGCTAAGATAGAAATATACTGCCAAAAAAAGTTAAGGGAACACTCAATCATCACAGTATAATACAGTTAGTTCCGGAATGTCAGTCTGTTCAGTTAGGAAGCAGAAACCAATGTGAACCCATTTCACCTGCTTTGGTGCAAAAGAACATGACAACAGCTGCACTGGAGTGGCAACAACAAGACAACCCCCAAAGATGTAATGGTTTTACAGGCGGTGGCCACAGACCATTGCTCTCTCTTCATCCATCCTGACTGACTTTTCCCTATTTCTGCTTTTTGTTAGTGTCCTTCTCACTATTGGTATCATCAGGAGATACCTACAGCCCATTCAGATTGCACAGATAGCCTAACTCCTCCAGGATGGGATATGTGCAGTTGTAATGTGTGCTACAGCTTCCAGCACAGTCTCAAGAATGTGGAAGAGACGCCAGCAGGTGCGCTGTTACATGAAGACACATGGACAGGGAATATAGTTGGAGGGTCACACAGACCTCCTTGTGATGCATCCCTATGCGTACGTGGATGAAATCCTCACACCCACTGACAGACCTCATGCTGGTGCAGTGGGCCCCGGTTTCCTCTTGGTGCAGGACAGTGCTGCGAGTGTATAGGCTCCTTGATGATAAAGGCATCAATGCCTTAATCCAACTGGGAACCTCTGGCATATTATATATCAGGGCATCTGACGCCACCAAATAGTGCCACAGGCTGTCCAGCTCACTGATGCCTCGATCCAGGTCTTGGGAGGAGATCCATGGTCTGACCAGGAGCACGTCCAAATATTGTCTCATGCTACCAAAAGTGACATATACTTCCTGACTGGGCTGATATTCCCGAGTTTTAGCCGACTTTGTGTTATACTGTGATGAGTGAGTGTTCCCTTATTTATTTATTTTTTGAGCAGTGTATTTCAGAAAGGTGATTTGGAGTGACTCTAAAGTCGACACACACAATACCAGAAAAATGCCCCCCCACAGCATAAGAGAACCACCAGATCAATCACAGTACTGCTTATGGTTCTTTACCCATAAGGAAGCAGAACCTCACTGTGTGAGCGTGTGTGTTTTTAATCTCAAAAACAGATGAGATCATTGTCATCCTGCCCTTACACCCATTAACCAAATTGTAGCCTGGCAACAAGCTACTGGATACAATACAGACATGGTAGCTTCATTTCAGCATTTCTATATTGAGGCTGCAATATCAGGATATAGAATGACCTAAGTCCAATCAAAAATATTATTAGCTAGGATCATGTAATTGTGTATTGTGTGATGTTTGTTATTAGATACAGGATGCATCTATAATGTGTATTTTTCTCATGGATCTATACGTTTCAGTGTGCAAGCTTTAAGCTGAGAATCGTGCATATTTGAACAAAAGCAGCCAATCACCAATAAAATAGTACTTATAAATAATTAAGCAGCTCATAAGTTTGTTGCTCCCTTTCTTGCCTTATCTGCATATTTTACTACTATAGCAAATTGAACCATAGATGCCCGTAAAAGCGCTTCGTTCTTTCACCTGGATTGCTTTATGATTTTTTAAAGTGACAACATGTTGTACATGCTGACCGTAAATATTACTGTAGCTGAAGAAGAGAGGGTTTACAGCCACTGGTCGGAGTGCGTGCGTATGTGTGTGTGTGTGTGTGTGTGTGTATTTGGAGGGATGTGATGAGAACGTTACATCACTTGCAGTGCAGCCAGACGCCAGCAGCAGCATCCAGCTCGGAGGTAACGCGGCGCTCAAACTCAGCTGGCCATATTGTGCACCAGCTCCCCGCAAATCGGCTGCGTCACACCTCAAGAAGGCACAAAGCAGTGCTGCAACAATAAAGCCACCGCACTGAGAGAAGTACACGGATCAAACCCCCCGTATCGGTTGAACTGGTAAGTGCTTGGATGCATTAACGCTTCTTTATTTCTTCTTTTTTTATTCCTTCACGGCGATGCATCAGCCCGTATTGAAGCTTTGCGCGTCCTCTCCTGCGCTTTTGTGCTTTACGGGCTTTCTCGTGGCCCACAAAGCGCCCCACATCGTGCACATCACACTGATTAAATTGCATTGTTGTTTTTCATGTGCAGAAAAAAAACAAACAGCCCAAACATAATCCACAATTCCTGGAATATTTATGTAATCGCGTAGGAGCAGGGGACGATCGATAATGCTTTTCCTTTAGGTGTAATAAGTGCTTGTTCTTACCCCCTCAGGTTGGCGTTTTTCCGTGCCGGGAAAAATGGTTAAACTGGGCAATAATTTTAGCGAGAAAACCAACGGGAAGGTGGTTTCGGAAGACGGGTTTGACACCATCCCTCTTATAACACCATTAGATGCCAGTCAGCTGCAGTTCCCCCCACCAGATAAGGTATGGTTTTTGATTTACGAAAATTTCCAACGATTTTAGGGAATCAGCGTGTTTAGTGCCAATTAGGGGACACGGGTAACCCAGTCTTCATTACTACACATCAGTTATTTTACTTATTACTGTATTTCTTATATTAAACTAAACATACTAATAATTTTACCAGTCATGGTTTTTTTGTTCTCATGAAGCTGATGTGTTTGGCCTTTCTGCCAGGTGGTGGTGAAGACAAAGGCAGATTATGACGGTGAGAGCAAGAAGGGAAAGCTACGGTCTCCTAAAATCGCAGAGTTCTCAATAAGCATCATCGAAGGCGTTTCTGAGCGACTCAAAGTAAGAATAATGGAGCTGCCACCATCTGTGTTTCAGGCATTATCCATTTCCCAGTATACTCCCACACATGCATATGTGAGAGCAGACAGCTGTCTGCCTACTGCTCAGGACCCCCCCCCCACATCATAATATTTCCTCCCCAGTCCAACTCATACTTTTTTGGCTTCTTCATTCAGGCTTCTTTCACCTCCTGTCTTCCCCTGTTGCCTGTAATCTTGGCAGGCTATAGAGACATAATGCACACTGATTCACTTAACCCCGCCCTGAAACTCTCATTAATTCAGCTGCTGCCATGGCGATGGCCTCCAAATGGCAGCATCTCTCCCAACTTTTAATGCCCCCCTGATTTCTCTGTGCACACCTATAGAATGATTGAAATGTGCAAAAGACTTCCCCTTCTCTCTTTAAATTCATCCCCACGTGTTCCGCGCCCGCACTGAGCCGCTCTCCCTCCACATTCATAATCAACAGATGAAATTGTATCTCTGAGCTGTGCCAGGCTTCCTTTGTAGAGCTTTAATTCTCAAACATCTTAAAGCCACCGAGGCGCATCACTGCCAGAGAGAACACAGCCTGCATCCTCACACTGGTGCTTTGAAATGTTGCAGGCGGGCCTTTCATCACAGATCGTCTCTGTAATAAGCTCCTGTTGCTTTGCTTTATGCACGCTGTACTGTCTGCGCTGCTGTGTAACTGTTGAATTCAGGCGAACTGATAAACAGCGAGTCATTTCATTCATATCGATGAACACACAGTTAAAGAATTGTATCAAATTTGAGCCAAACACACTGGGCAACAAAAAAAAAACAAACACACACACACACAAAGAGTTGTTGGACGTGTGGCACCTTGCTCATGATGTGCGAAATCTTGCTTCTCTGCTGCAGCTGTGTAATTTCACAAATATAGAACCATTTCTCTGACATTGCTTTAAAATATCATTTTCTCCCAAAGGACCCAAACAACATCTCATATTCATTTATTCTGCTGCATAAAAATACCTCAAGCACACCTTGGGGGCTTCACATCTTGGTTAATAATGAGATGCTCACTCCTGCTGCCCAGAAACTCCAGTAGCTGTTGCGTAACTCCCCCGAGAGATGAGAGCTGAACTGTACAGATGGCCGCACAAACTATGTTCCTGCCGAGTTAATTTATTCAGAATATCCTGTAGCCCCGAGCGCCTGTTACTGTCACCGTTTTACTTTGTGACCTTCCGCATATTTGTGCATATCTCACTTCGATACCGCAACCTTTCACTGTTGCTCAATCTTTAATATCCTCCTGAGAACAAAGGAACGAGGTATCTTTCAATGTCACTTTTCTTTTTTTGCGACCACTACAGAGGACATAAGGTCTCAGAAGGATATCAAAGAAGATATTAGAGGTTGCTCCAGTCTGCCCACTCGTTTCCTTTCATCAAGACGTCTGTGGTCTATTTATGGTGTCCTTTAACTGAGCTGTCACGTAGGTCTTGTGCTGACGATGACACTGTGCGTCTCCTTTAGGTGACCTTGCTGGTGATCTGTGCTCTAGCTTTCCTGGTGTGCGTGGTGTTCCTCGTCGTCTATAAGGTCTACCAGTATGAACAGCCGTGTCCTGACAGCTTTGTTTACACGGTAAACATCACTGTCTTTTTTGTTCTTTTTACATTTATCTGGATAAACCTTTGCCCTCTATGTTGTAAAGCATTTTTGTACATTGTTTTAAAAACTGAAATTAAAATGCAGGTACTGTGAGTGCTGATATCAAAGAAATATTAACGATAACACAGTTTGACAGGTGCAAAATAGTATTTTTGCACCAGCAGGGTGATTCCCAAAGAGATTTTAGCCAAAAACTTGGCATAACTCAATGTGGTGTGCAGTGTGTTCTTAACAAAACTTGAGGAGACTGGACAAGTGTAGGACAAAAGAAGAAGTGTCAGACCTAAAAACTATCTACAGCAGATCAGGAGTATCTGAAAGCCACGTCCTTAAGAAGGAGAAAAAAAATCCAGCAAAGACCTGAGAGATGTATCTGCACCTGCAGTTGATCCTTCTACAGTTCACTGAAGCCTCATCAGAAATGGTCTCAGTGGAAGGGTGGCTGTGAAGAAGCCATTCTTAAGGAAGGGAGACAGGGAGAAAAGGCTGGTGTATGCCACATTACACAAGAACTGGACTGAAAATCAGTGGCAACAGGTCTGATGGAGTGATTAATCCAAATTTGAAATTTTTAGTATTGCCGTCAGTATGTATGGAGGAGGTCAGGGGAGAGGTACAGCAGTGAGTGTCTACAGCAGTCTGTAAAACACAGTGGAGGCTCTGTCATGGTTTGGAGCTGTGTTTCACCCAGTGCTATTGGAGATCTTGTCATAACTCATGGAATTATGAACACACAAAAGTGTAGTCAGATTTTGATTTACCACGCAGTACCACCTGGAAAGCCTGATTGGTAAGGGCTTCATTTTCCAGGATGACAATGATCCCAATCACACGTGTCTCTCCCCTCCCCTCTCCCCCTATTGTAGGGTCTTTACCTTACAATATAAAGTGCCTTGAGGCGACTGTTTGTTGTGATTTGGCGCTATATAAATAAAATTGAAGTGATTGGCCTCCCCAGAGCCCAGACCTCAACATTACTGAAACAGTGTGGGATCATCTCGATACAGAACAGAACAAAAGGCAGAAACATCCAAAGAAGAGCTTTGAATGTCCTTCAAGAAGCCTGGAGAACTATTCATGAAGTCGACTCAAAATTACAAGAAAGCTTCCTCAGAGTTCAGGCTGTGTAGAATAAATATTTACTTTCAAGCTTGTTAGAATTGTACAAACTGTTTTTTTCCCCCTTACTGTATTTCCATGTATGGTTGCAGATATTTGAATGTATCACTGCACCCACTTCCCAAGCAAAAAATCTAAAGAATTGAAGGGTAATGCAAGACTTTTTGCAGAGTACTGTAGATGCTTGTTTAAATTGGGTAATAAGATTTAACTTGTTTTTCTGTGGTCTTTTGCTGTCATGCTAAACAGCACAGCTGTATTTTGTTGTCATTCAGCCCCTTTCCCCTCTTGTATAATAATAACCATATAAGTTTGTAGAAATGCTTGGTGTCTGTGTTTTTTTACTCGCCTATTGTGCACACTGAATGACTGATCATCTCCTGGTATGTTTCATTCTTTCTTTTTTGGAGCAGCAAGGTCGCTGCATGCCAGCTGGGCTGTATGGCAACTACCCCCCTCAGGGCCCTGGGGGCCGCGGACGTCTCTTTACACTCATTAACCACTACAACATAGCCAAGCAGACCATCACTCGGTCAGTATCACCATGGGTGACCATCATGTCTGAAGAGAAGGTCACCCAGCAGGAGACGGAGACTGCCCAGAAACTGGCTTAACCAACCTGGGATCAGGTGGTAGCCTCTACTGCTGCAGAAAAATAAATAATGTGGTTGTGCCATTCAAGCAAACCTCAGAGTCCTGTGACTTTAACAATGAAAAATCCACTTCTCTTGCCTGAGGTGCTATGCTGCTTTGTTGATGTAGTTTGGTCAGCTGAAGCTCACAGTAGGAGGAATTCTGTGGAAATTTTAAACATGTTTAAATAGAGGCTAATAGTTGGGTGGATTTACAGGTTTGTTTGAATAGCATACGCTATTATTTATTTATATTTTGAAATCGAGTGGCAAATGTGTAGAAAAAAAGCCACAGAAACACAAACACACATTCACTGTCTTTGTACATACACATATGTAACAAGAGCTCACTTTAGTACTCAGATTGTGAAATGACTGTGAACCATCCCGTGTCTGCGTCGCTTGTTTTATGCACGCACGACTAATAATAATCAGTTTGCTTTGAATCTCTTTGTTTTCCAATACATCACGTACTGATACGAGCATGTCAGACCTCTCGAGGTTGGGCAGGTGGTAAATTTCTCATGAAGTGACAGCATATTTGCCAATGAGGCCATCTGTATGAAAATATCTTACTGTTATGGTATTGTGAAAAAAAAAAAGGCTTGACCTGGAGGAAATGTACCAGCAGAAAAAAATATTTTAAATTGTCCTGTACTGCTCTCTGCATATAGTGCTGTTAAAAAGAACTTTTGAGTATTACATCAAGTTTTTTCTTTTGTTTTTGTTGTTTTTTTTAAAAAAACAAACAAAACAGACATGAATGATTGTTTCCATTCATTTGGACTCTGTGAACACCGTGTGCTTTTATTCGCAGGCTACACAAGACTTATTTAAGAATTACTTTACAGAGCATAACTTTGAAGCTACTGTACTGAATGTTTTTGCATTGCTAGTGAAGACACTGTATTGTGCAATGCTTCGCATTGATTAATGTCACCATTTATGGCTATAAGCAGCCATCACAGATACTAGTTAGGCTGATGTAGTGGAACAATCTGACAGTAGTTGCTTGTCCTGTTGATTCCTTTCTGTATTTGTCATTTAACTTAACCGGCCACAAATTATATACCTTTTTCAAACAATGTAATGATTACCATTGAAGTGCATTTGCTACATAAAAATGTCAAATAAAAGACTTAAATAAAGTGCCCACATTTCACACCGATGACTATGTGGATTCATTTATGCAAAGGAAGGATTTTATTCATTATTTTGTGAATGAGTCTGGTCAGTGTGGCTAAAAACTCCCTTGGCACAGAAAATAAATACAGTTAAAAGCTCCAGTTGCTCTTGAGCTGAGATCAAAGAAGAAAAAAAAAATTCAAAGTGCTTTAATGCCGTCACTAGAATCTGGGTTAATCATCATCAACAGATTAGCAGGAACATCAGAAACGAACAGCTACTTTCTCTTAGCTGACACGAACCAAGGCAGGCAGCGGCTTTCTGCTGCCTTTGATGTTACCTGCAAGCCCACATAAATAGAAAATGTAAAAACTGTTTTATATGATAAAATGTTATCATGAATTAAGGACAGGAGATACAAATTCAATCTGCATTCAATTAGTGGAGCATTAACTAGCTTTACTTGAACGTATGTGAGGTGCACGTACAGTTTTTATTCTGCTCAAATCTGAAAATCATTCTGAGCATTAAGAATAATTTATATGAAAGGCAAATCTATTTGAATACATGGAACTGTGCTGACAAGATACAATTCCCTCTAGTGCATTAAACAGTTTCATAAGAGATCTGCAGGAACAAAAATCCATTCAAACCATTGACAAATTGTTAAAATGGACACAAGCTTTCCACCATGCAAGTGCATTTATATATTAAAGCTACCCTAGATAGAATCAGGGAAGAAGGAACTGCCATTTAAACTTGAGGACATAATCTTCATGAACAACAATTTATGCACCAGACCGAGCCCATGATGTCATCACTTGACTTCACTGTCAATCACACAATCACTTCTGACATAGTCATTGTGTACCAGCTTCAGGCGGTTTGGCCAGAGTCCATTTGTGCAGTTGCATTAACTGTCATACCAGTCCAGGAAGAGAAGCGAGAAAGAGCACATAACGAGGAAAAGAGGATCCACACCCTGAATCCAGCGTTGTTTTTGATAGCCTTGGAGAAAAAAAAAAGCAATCACAATGACGTTTTACTAATCGGATATCTATCACATGTACACTCACCGGCAACTTCATTAGTTAACCCCGTTCAACTGCTTGGTAATGCCAATATCTGATCAGCCAATCCCATTGCAGCAGCTCAATGCATTTAGAAATAGTCAAGATGACCTGCTGAAATTCAAACTGAGCATCAAAATGGGGAAGAAATGTGATTTAAGTGACTTTTGATGGTGACGTGGTTGTTGGGGCCCGATTACAGTGAATGGTCCAAAAAAGAGAAGATATCCAGTGAGTGGCAGTTCTCCGGGTGAAAATGCTTTGATGATGTCAGAGGTCAGAAAAGAATTGCCCGACTGCTCCGAGTTGAAAGGAAGGCAACAGTAACTTACATAAGGACTCATTAAACCAAAGTATGCAGAAGAGCATCTCTGAACATACAACACATTGAACCTAGAAGCAGATTTGTTACAGCAGCAGAAGACCACACCAGGTCTAACTCCTGTCAGCTAAGAACAGGAAACTGAGGCTACAATTCACCAACATTGGACAAAAGAAGACTAGGAAAATGTGGCCTGGTCTGATCAGTCTTGCTTTCTGCTGCAACATTCAGATAGCAGGGTCAGAATTTGAGGTAAATAACATGAAAGCATGGATCCATCCTGGGTTTTATCAAAGGTTCAGGCTGCTGGTGGTCTTGTAATAGTGTGGGGATATTTTCTTGGCACACTTCAAGCCCCTTATTATCACCTGAACAATGTTTAAGCTCCACAGCCTGCTAGAGTATTGTTGCTGACCATGTCCATCCCTTTAAGACCACAGTGCACCCATCTTCTGATGGCTGCTTCCGGCAGGATAACACTCCATGTCACAAAGCTCAGATCATCTCAAACTGGTTTCTTGAACATGACAATGAGTTCACTGTACTCGAACAGCCTCCACAGGCACCAGATCTCAATCCAGTGGGGTACTTTTGGGATGTAATGGAATGGGAGATTCACATCATGGATGTGCAGCTGACAAATCTGCAGCAACTGTGTGATGCTCTCATGTCAATATGGACCAAAGTCTCTGAGGAATGTTTCCAGCACCTTGTTGAATCTATGCCACGAATAATAATAATAATAATTCCTTAGACTTATATAGCGCTTTTCACGGTACTCAAAGCGCTTTACAATTCTGTGCACCATTCGTTCATACCTCAATCATACTTATTGATGATGAAGAATTAAAGCAGTTCTGAAGGCAAACGGGGTCCAATCTGGTACTAGCAAGGTGTAATTAATGAAGTGGCAGGTGAGTGCACAACCAATATATTATACGTAGAATGTAGTAAGCAGTACCTCACGTATATCCTCATTGCCTTCTTTAACATTCTCTGTAGCACCTACGACAAGCTGATGAATATTGTCTATCTCTGCTTCCTGTCATGGAAAGAGATGGACAATCAACAACCTAATCTCAATACACTGCACATTTAAGTGACAGTATATGGAACAGAAGAAACTCTCAGCTCACTTGTTGCAGGACTTTCTCAGCAAAGATCTCCTGAAGTCGTGAGATCTCTACCACCTTTCCCTCGATTTGCCTGGTGGATACAAAATACAAGCATGAGGCATCCCATGAAAATCATGTGGTTAGCATACATAAGCCCTTCCAGATGGTGTTGGGGGAACATTAAATGTTTTGCGATTTTTATCTCAGAACCTTAGGAGTTTATTCCAGATTCATGTCATTTACTTATGTTGGCCAGAGTACTAATCTGCAAACACCCACGTCTTTGGGCCATTTTATTCCTGTCTGGATCAACATCTGACATTTCACACATTAATCAAAAATCTATCAAAAACAGAAAGGAATGTGCATTGATGGATACTCACCTCACTTCATCCACCAGGCTATTCATCTCACTGATCAACCTCTGGTTTTCCTGCTCAAACTAGACAAAAACACAGCACTGCATAAATATGTATAATGTATTTGTCAGATGTTAATTTATTTAAAAAAAAAAAAAAACTTAGCACAAAAAGTATAGAAATTTGTGTTTGGTTGGTTATTTCTTTGTTGTAACAATGCTTCTTGGCAATAAATCTTATACTATTGGAAAGCCTGTTTATTTCCCCTTAAATGATGCCACATTTGTAAGGAACATGCATTTGTGGGTTGAACAGCAGAGCTGAGTATGTGGGTTGCACCCATGAAAAACTTTCCAAATCTTCTCAATGCCAAACAGCTTATTCTGCTACTGACTCTTGTTTGGTGTCATTTATTGGATTGTATGATTGTCTGAAGAAGTCTGAAGAAAGAAGGCATATTGGCAATTTATTAATTTTTTAACAAACACGGGCCTCAGCAGCATGTGGAAGAACCATATGCAGCCACAATGCAGCACCTCCTCCTCATGCTGGTTTCACACACTGCTGTGGTATGGCATCCCATTCTCCAACCAGCATTTGTTGCAAGTCAGCCAATGAAGTTGGGTTGGTCATTCTGGCAAGAACAGCGCACCCAAGCTGAGCCCACGAATGTTCAGTGGGGTTGAGGTCAGGACTGTAGGCCATTCCATCCTCTCCACTCCCAAATTCTGGAGGTAGTCTTTGATAAACACCGCCCTGTGGGGGCGAGTGTTGTCATCATTGTGGATAGAGTTCAGTCCCAGACTGTAGACATATGGGAATACCACTGGTTGCAGAATCTCATCTTAAGATCTCTCTGCATTGAGATTGCCTCCAATGATGACAAGCCTGATTGTCAGCGCCTGGGATACCAGAAGCTCAAAACAAGAGTCAGTTGCAGAATAAACTGTTTGGCATTTGCAGAGAAGATCTGACATTTATTTTGTTTATCAGGCGATGCCTTTATGCTACTTTTGTAATGACGAATAAGAGTCAAAATTAGTCTGACATTTGCTGCTCTAAATCTTTAACCCTTCAAAACTCCTTAAATCAATAATGAGAGTCCCTGTGCACTTACACACCGCCCACATATGAATTGGGCACATCTATTCGTTCATTATACTGTATACAAAAATGTTTTCTGAGGTGCCACACCATCTGAATCTCCTCTGGAGAGAGCTCATCCTCCACCCGGCCCTCTTCCCACAGGTTTGCAGGGTTGTCCAGGACCTCTGATACACTCTTCTCTAAAGGAGAGAAGACAACAGATTTTTAAAGACAACTTTAGACATTTTACAAATAGCAATTCTCTCCAAAAATATAATCTTGAGTAGTTATTTTGATGGATTTTTAAAAAAATGGAGTATCTGTGTCGTTACTTTATATTTTGATATTACTGGACTTATGACTCGGTCATTTATTTTTGTTTTAACAAATATGAGTCCAGTCATCTGCAGGTATTAAATTATTTTATTGAATAGAGGTTATATTTTAAAATGGGTTCTAGGGCCTCCGGTGCCCAGTTTCTTAAAGGAATTTTCATGTTCACACACAAATCCAGTTGACAAGAAAATGACAATATATTTTTGACTAATATTATTTTAGATTAGAAATTAGAACGTCTAATTTGCATTCAGGTAAGTGCTAATATAATGGAGAAGGCTTGTAATGTCACTCTTTGTATCTTGAGAGAAATAAAGCCTAGTATCTCAGAGGTCTAACTAACTTACCAGAACTTCCCTCCTTGACAGTGTCCTCCTCTGTGGGCTCCACTTCCGCTGTTTTCTCCACTCGATTCTGATGCTCTGGTGCCAGTCTTGATCTGTAACCAGTAGAACACAATATTACATGAATCAGGAGCAGTTCAGTCTAAAAATGATGAGTGATAAAAGGCAAGTGAGGAATGCAAATACTCACAGCCTCTTTTTGTCCACCATTCTCTTGACTCTAATTGCTCTCTGCTCAGAGTAGAGCTTGCACACTCCTTAAAGCCAAAGACACGGGTATGAACATATTGTTAAGTATCAGATACATTATGAGATTATCAACTAGTAAAACAGTTAACAGAGGACTCGCTAGAAGACAAGTTCTGCTATCAGTGATTAGTTACAAACTCACCTTTTAGATACATTTCAATGAGGTCCAGCACTGCTGCCCTGTGCTCCTTTATCTGAGCTGATGTCACCTGTTTCCCAGCTGAGGTGACAACAATAACACATTTACTTAATGAGGAAATTCCAACAGTAACATCAATCAATTGTAACTTTCCAAGCTATAATTTGGAAAGCATGCTGTGTGAATAAGGCCATACCAGCATCTCCATATGCTGCAATTTCCAAGAAGATTTAAGTTGCACAGAAATAAAAAACACACACCTTCATTGCGCAGCTGCTTGATGGCTTCAGAACAAGTTCTCATAAAGATCTGAGCATCCTGGTCGATCTGGTCTCGTTCACTGTCTGTCATGCGGGAAAGGTCTGATGAAATGAGACTGTAAAACACACACAAGAGCAATCAGAGCAAGCTTGAGGACTTTTACCATAGTCCATAATTACTACAACGCAGTAACAGCTAAGGGGAAAGCTGAATGTATATGAGACTTGCAAACATACCACTGGATAGTCCCACCACTAAATACGACCACACTCCACCCACTGACATGTATAATGTTGAGTTAATCTGTTCTTTTGAGGTTTTATCAACAAATCTTACACAACAGTGGCTGCTCGCACACACCCACACCTACAAAACACAGAGGGGCCTTGGAGAGAGGAAGGCCTGGATTAGTCCCTGGGTGTGATTTGTTCTACACTTGGTTGCAGCTCAATTATTCCAGACAATTAGACTGGAGTCTGCCTCTACAGACCACCCGACTCGCTGCTGACCTTGTGCCAGCAGGCAGTCCCTGCAGCGCACACAGACACACTCACACACAGAAAATAACCCTGACTCCTGACCTCCTCTGAATTTTGTCAGAATCGGAGTGTTTGGGCCCTCGTCAGTGTTCTCTGTAGCCTTGAAGGGTTTTGCCATCACTGTTGGTGATTGTGGTGGATTACTGTGACTGTTTGCACAAGCTTACCTTCCAGCACTCACATAATCTTTTCTGTGTTGCAGCAGAAAGTCTTTGAGCTTGGTGATGTTCGTGATCTGCCAAGATAAAGCGAGAAGTTGCATTACCCGACTTCATCACCTCCATGCCAACAAGCATTTAAATACCCCCACCCCCCAGTTGCTCCTTCAAATATGTTAATTTCAGTCAACACAGGTATTTTTTTTAGACGTGTATGAGGAAACTATTTTCTCCCAGGTACATTCCAATAGAGCCAGACTAAATGCATAATTTAACATTTATTGGAAGTGACAGGAAACCAATGTCCTATCTCTGCGAATTCTCAATATTTACTTATGACAATTCATCAACTCTGGGACATACAAAAATCAAACCAGCAATTTGCCTGTCAAACAGCTCTCATAAATAAAAGCATAAGCTTGCAGAGCTTACAGACTACTGACAGGGCCATTTCAAATAAGCTTTAAATTTATGATCTGTTGCTATTTATCACAGAGAAAAAGTCCAGGAGTGTGTGTGTGTGTGCGTGTGTGTATGTCAGTGCAAAGGGAAACCAGCGGAAACTTGGTTCAATCCAATATTTGCTCGTGTAATTCGGTCAAATATTAAAAAAGACCAAATTGCTTCCCTGTCCACAGAGTTCTGCTGGCAGGCTACAAGAGGGTGTGAAAGCACACACAGCAGGCTCTGTTGGATCCACAAGAAGACAGAACTGAGACAGGCGCAAGATTGAAAAATGACACAATGAGTTTGACTGTGACAGCAACCACAGAGCGTGGGGGATTATTTTGATAGCATAACGCACTGTCTTCAGCCTTCAGTTTTTCACTCCAACAACCTCAATTATCAAATTGCTTTGGCTGTAAAGAGTAACCTGGCACCGGCCGTCTAATAATGTCTCTAAACATTCATTCCTAGCATCACAGTGACCTAAAGCGGTGTTTTATTTGAGCTGACGTTTGAAAAATGACTCGTCTGTCAGTGCAGAAAGACGGTGTTGTGATAAACAGAGCCGAGCAATTTGTTAGAAACCTAGAACTCCTTCTCTGGTTTAAGAAGGTGACTCGGTGACGTATGACGCTGCTGTGGGGGACATGCTAATGCAGACAAGGGCTGTTAAAGCAAACTCGACCCTATAATAATACAATTATTTGAGGTCAGGAGTTAATGTACTGTTCAGTGCAGTTGAGCTTGGAGGAGTGAGGGAGAACAGAACCTTACTTAAAGTCATTCAGAACAGCATTAGTTAGTTTGGAATTGTGTGGTCTCTGCTATTACTGCTTGCAGCATTCTCAATCAATCACTGACCACCCATTCATCCAATCTACTTCGCAGCCAACACTGAGTGCACACTGTTATCAAAATGCTACCATTAATGTAAAGTAGGGTATGGCTCTGGGTATAACGCTGTCTAGGGGTGCATCATAAAATAAATATAGATTCAATTTACCCAAACAAAATATCAAACACTTGCTGCTGCTCCTAATAACAACAATAATATTTGTAGTATATAATGCTTAAGTGTACTGGTGTAATAAGCCAGTGCGCACCGTGTACCA
The DNA here is from genome assembly GCA_024447675.2 of Pterophyllum scalare. Taxonomy (NCBI): domain Eukaryota; kingdom Metazoa; phylum Chordata; class Actinopteri; order Cichliformes; family Cichlidae; genus Pterophyllum; species Pterophyllum scalare. Next base: position 7,040 of record JAMQGT020007348.1, on the reverse strand, counting down.
CATTGCTGCAGATCTTTCTAAAACATTCCTGTACTTTATATGTTCACGAGCATTGTCTTTGTTCTTATGTTTTCCAGCTGGCTGTTTGGGGGATTGATGGGGCACAGCCATCTTTGCAACACACTATTATTGCAACCATTTAGATGAATTATATTAATGAGTTGAACCAGTACCTACAGTCCCCGACTGCTCTTTGTAGTACAGCAAACATATGCACAGAGTCCTTCATTTATTATGGAAATGTAGCATCTCAGTGAATTTAAAAAAAGTAAGACTGGTAATAATTTTAAGAAACTTTAAATGCTATAGGAAACACTGATACACTATGCTTGTAAACAGCATCTTACAGCACAGACAATTTATTTTAAATTAAAACTTGCTCTGCGTGGAAGTTGTTGTGGCGTTTTGGCTTGTTCTTTGTGATTTATAGTCGTTGGATGTCACTTTGCACTGAACAAATAAAGTGAAATGTTATTTCTGAGTTCCTGAATGGAACACAGATATTTATGTAATCCAGACATGAAATTAGAAAATATAAATTCTTCCAAACCTAAAACAATTTGTCTTCTCTTTACTATAAACTATATTTTCTGCTTGCAATTAACACGCGGTTTCAGCCTCATATTCATGTACAAAGTTTATCTGACTACAAACCTCTACGTGTGGTACTACACCTTTTTCACCAGCAGGCAGTGCTAAGTCCATATCACTGGAACATGCTTAGGCAAGAAAACAGTGGAACAAGAGGGCTTGTGTGTGTGTGTGTGTGTGTTGTGGGGGGTGCTGGGGAGTGTCAAAGCCTGCTGCTCTGGGGGTTGAGCTGTCTCCTGTGTGTATACATTGGAGCTCAGATTCCCAGCACAACCTCAAGGGTTTGCAGGGGGTCAGAGGGATCAATTGCTCTCGTAACTTAAAACCTTAAAGAGTAAGTAATTCCTCAACAATGAGGAAGGGGGTGGCCTTGTGCATGCAGCTCATATATGTGTACACATAGTTATGCATGAGCATGTGTGTGTGTGTATAACGTGTAGCTGGCACAGGTGTGTGTGAGGCAGAGCTTGCAGGGAAGGCAGGAGGAGACAGTCTGCCGGGCTATATCTAATCTCGTCATCATCAAAGACCCCCACTTTACCTCCTCACTTTCTCCTTCCCCTCGGTTCCCTCCAAGCTCAGACTGAGCCCAAACAAACCATCAGGGGGGATTATTATGAGGAAGAAAAGAGAAAAGGCTTAGCTAGCAGATTTTCTAAAGTGCTTGGATGGCTCTTTGTTTTGTTTAATCCAGGTAACTGACAGAATTTGATGATGACTGCCTTGCTTTGGTTTAAGTCCCTGTGTGACTGTGGGCTATCCATACTGACGCCATGTTATGTTGTGTTTAGGAATGTGGGCCTGATGCAGAGAGGATGCTTCAGAGGAGAACGCTGGGCCACATGTTGACTCTATTATCATGTTTATGTCTGACTCTCTAATGGGCTGAGTTTTGTCTTCTCATGTCTATTCACAGTTAGGAAGCTTTAGTCAGCTCTATAAACAAACAAAGGGCAATCAAACAAAGCTTTTAGGAATATTTACCAACGGGGTCCTTGACTCTTTTGATATGTGCTAAAGTTGTATTAATGTGTCACGACTTTAACCGGCTAATTCGTTTAGATACAAAGCGCCTGCATACAGTCTCTCTGCTTCTTCATTTATGGTCATGTACCATATGGTGGATTAAGCATGAATAACCAAACATTTTAAAAGTTATGGGGAATCTGAATCATATATTAGAGATTTTGAAACATTGAGAACATCAGCAAATGCATGGTATGCTGCAAAGAGCACAAAGCTGAAACAACCACATTACTGCTATTGTGTTTTACAGCTGTGTCACGTTTCTCCCTTTCAGGACAGACGGAAAGTATTCAACAATCGTCTCTATTCAGTCCAAACCCGTAATGGTCGTGCTGCTGGAGCTCAGTGAGATGGACTGAGTCAGTGACAACACTATTGAGAAAGGTCTGCCTAAACTAATGTCATTCATGCATTCAAAGCCATGATAAGGTACTGCAATAATCAATTTCATATGAAAACAAATGTGAAGGGTGGCACGGTCATGTTTCACTAAAACAAAACTTGGAAAACGCAGGAGAAAAAAAAAAGAATAAACAAAAGGCAATGTTGCCAGTCAAAGTGCATGTGATATTAAGCAACACAGATAAACAGAACTGTTTAGGAAAGAGACTAAACTTAAATTAGGGGCAGACAAAATGTGCACACACGGTATATAAATAAAAAAAAATCACAATTAAAATATTATTGTTTAAAGTATTTATTGATATTCCCTGGGGAGTATTATTAAGCAGTGAATTATATTTTTGAATTATAAGAACATCTCTTACAGTCATGTTTACTGGAGTCTGGACAACTCGCTTTGGTTGAACAGTATTACTGCAATGTATACACCAACTGACTCACACACCTTTAATTTAAACTGTGTCTGTGTTCAGTAAAATCTGGAAAATCCCAGACTTACATAATGCACATCTCCTCCCAACTTCATCATTAGCAAGCCTTACCTGGCATCAGCTGTCATGGTCATTATCATAATGAGTGTTTTTGCTGCATAAAGTAGCACTGACAACACCTGAAAATTCCCCCAAAGGTACGTGTGACAAGACTTGTGATGTGACAATGATGATATTTCATATCATGCTGTAGAACATTAAATGGAAAATGTAATTAAATAAAATAAAGTGAGGCCACGACTTTCCTTCAATATGTGTCACTGAATTTATGCACACTTCTAAAAATAAAAGAAAGAAAAGGAAACCTCTCTAAAGTTCAAATCTGGTTTCAAAAACAGTCAAGACAAAGAAAAAGATATTCCATATAGGCAGAAAGCAGTTGAGTGATTTACATAAAGCCAAATAATTCGAGGAATACCAGGAAAGTGTACACCTGGAAAATGGAGATTTTCAATGGGTGTCAGATTCTTACAGTACTGGGATACTCAGACCTGCTTGAGTCTTTACCTGTAAGGCAGCAAACAAACTCATCTCTTGACCTCAAAAAAAGCTTAGTGAAACAGCATCATCTGCTTTAGTTTCACTTTGTGCATTTAGTATCAATGTGAAATGACAACAAATAATGAGTACCCCATGACTTATTTCCACACTTTATTCTACAACAAAAGGCTCACTTGTCTCCTTTAAAGCTGTCATTTGCTTAAACAGATGAGTACACATCTGTTGCAGTTTCACGGTTCAGATTTTAGTGTTAGAGCGGTGAATACAGTCTGCTGTCGTTAGTATTGGGAAATCACAACATTTGCCTAATGATAATGCCTTAAGACAGTATTTAAAGTATCCACAGCTGCCGCTTTTTCATCTTTAACAATCGTGTCTACTAAATAGCAACGTCTACCTCATGAGTTAGAGCTTGTCATACATCTGTAAAACGGCTTTTAACCACTTTTAGCTCATTATTTTCATTTTCATGAGTCCTTCCAAAACCTTTTGTTGCGTGCCGTAAAACAAAATCATGATCCTGCTCAGGGCTGACAGCAGATGCCTCAAAATTCAATTTGCCTGGCTTTCATAGGAAAACAGCGCAGAGATTAGGCCAACTGGTAAAGAGACCATTTAGCAGCACTGTTCATCTGAGCGTGATCCCTGCAAATCGCTCGGCATAGACTTGGCTTAGGTAGCTGTATGTGAGCAAGTTTTACCTTTCTGAGCATGCTTTTGCAACATGACGAGAGCTGAAATATAAAATGAAATATGATCAATATGAAAATTACTGATACACACTGGGAATAATGTGGCGAAAATAAGGCTTCACTGAGGCTCTATATAACTTGAGTTAATCTCATACATAATATCAAGATTTCTTTTATTTTTTTTATTATGTGAATATTATTTTTCACTGAGCTGGCTTTTGGGCTCTGTAACATGCCTACAATAAATGTTTTACCTTTTTTTGACCGCCAATTACTTTTACTTCAAGAAAAGCTGTGGGAAAAAAACAAGTCCATACTTGTGCACCACATTCCCTAAACAACTCATAAATGTCATGTAGCATCTGCTGCTGTGGCTGTACACCATCTGTACATGATCCGTTAAGCACAAAAAGAAATCTGCAAATTCATTCCAGTTTTATCTGAATGAAAACACCCGCGAGCTATTAAACATATCTCTAACAATTATTTCAACTTTGATCTCCGACTCTGACCTTTGCAACTTTGCTGATCCTTTTTAACATCCCAGTGTAATTCAAGGTGAAAATGTTTTCATTTCATGTTCACAACAGTTTAGTTTGGTTAATTTAGAGCATCTCAAACATAAACTGATTTCAAATGTTTAAAAAAAAAAAACACTCTGGAGTCGGAAATGTAACAATCATCAAAAAAAAAAATACTAAGCAAACCAGGCTCTTGAAAGTCAAAATAAATGTTATGAAAATACACGAGCATACCATTTCACTGTAAAGTTTTCACAGGGAAGCACCCCTCTAAGAACACAACATCATTTTAAGAGCTGGCTGATGTGCTTTGAAACACTGAAAAGTGTTTCAAAGAAAACACTGTGCGGAGGAGCCAATTTTGGAATACCAATACTCAAGGCGCAGCAGGGAGCCAAGTACTATTTTCTACACCCAATTTGGCAATTTTAGAGTGACCTTCCCCATTTAAACTCAAGAAGGGTAGCATGCTGCAGAGAGCGACGAGGTGAGCGGTGAAACGGAGATCACAGCGCCCAAAACCAACCCCTTTGAGGTAAAAGATTCCCCTCACCAAACCCCACCCTGCAAACACTGGCCCTCTTATTAGTCAATCAAACCTTTCTTGAATCGACTTGAAAGAAGCTACATTTCCTTTCTCATTGTGTTGATTTTTGAGTACGGGAGGGGAAAAAAAAAAAAGTCTCAGAGGACCACTGTGTATTTGTCAACTTTGATGTTTTCTTTCTATTTTTGTGAAGCTTCAATGGGAATTTAGGACGGCAAGTTAGTGGGAGAGTTATGCATGTCTTGAAGGGCACCCACATCTGTTGTGCATTAGGTGCCGGCCGTCAACATTGTTACTGGGGACCTAATTTAATATTTTCTCTGTTTTGATCTTCCACCTTTAATCACTGGCTCTTGGGAGGATCAGCTTTCCCCAGAAATTGTTTGAGAGCCGAAAGAAAATGTTATTGCAGCATGTTTATGGAATCATACATGGGAAGAGGCGACCTGCACAAAAAATACCGGCTATGTGAGGCTGTATGGAGACAGAAAAGGATAGCTGAGCTGGGGAGATGTGGGTGAAAACCGCGACATAACTGTAAGCAGTCAGGACATTCCAAGCTCACATTTTCAATTTCTAGAAAAACTGCTTCACTGAGATGGTCGGAGATGATATCTGCAACGTGATGGAGACAGCCGTTTTTTTTGGAGGGGGGGGCAGAGGGCAGCCACCACAGGATAGGTTTGGGTTTCTTTTGAATAAGCAGCAGCGCTTTTATTAAACCACCATTTCTAATATCAGTGTAACAGAACATAACAAAAACCTGGTTGTGCAGAGCTGCAGCAAATGGGCTCATGTTTGCCTCAGGCTGATGGCTGCAGACATCGGGTACAACTTAAAGCCCTGACTCCCCTTGGGATACGTAAAATGGTTCTTCAAGGTACCTTTGAAGAGGTTTGCCTTTGTGATTTCATGTCAGGCCAAAGAGTTCTAGTAGCATAAGCAACACTTATACTGCAAGATCTTGTACTGCCAACCACTGAGGTCTGTAATTCAATGGAAAAATATCATTTAAGATGTTTTTCATGAAGTTTCCTGAACTAATAAAATGTCACTGTCCCATAACACGAGATTCAAAGCAACTTTTTTAATAAATATATTTAGTCTTACATGAACTTAAAGTCAAATCCTACATATAAACTGAGATTATCACAGTATTAGAGGTAATGAAATCAAAATTCCATTACTGACAGTGTATTTACAACCTAGAATTTTTTTGTGAGACCAATGCCAATTAACTGGGCATTACCAGAAAACTCATAATGTATCCTTGTGTTACACTAAGAAAAACCTTCCGTATTTTTTCATTTTATGAGACCCTAAAGTTCACATCACAATGGGCAATTTTAAAGCTCAATCCAAAGCCCAGTTTAAACATGTTGGGGGAGCCATAGAACTTGTTGGGATAGTTGGCCCAAATCTGAAATGAGCACACAAAGAATTTGAACATTTTTGTAGTTTTTTTTTTAGCACTTTGTTTTGTGGTTTTAGTCATCTTTTAGGACAATGATTATTTCTAGATACGACAGCCTAGGATTGACAACAATTTTTAGACATAAGAGATCAGGCTTATAATTCACATCGTTTGACAGACTGTACATAAATCATATCAAGCTCTTATCAGAGCTGACTGCCCTCTGCTCTAAAGGTACCAAAACTCTTCTGTGCTCTGAACTCATGTGCAACAAAATAAAGTATGAACATAAAATATGCATAGACCATTTTTTCTAACAATTACATTAAAAGGAAATTAATTTACACTCTATATTAAAATATACACAACATTAGTTATATTATAGCTAGAAAATGATCAAAGTAGCTTGCATTTTCTAGCCTTGGTGTAATCAGAGTTGCTCTGACATTATGTGCAAACAACGCACGCGAGCACAAAAAGTTAAACTTCTAGCTTAACTGTCTTCTAGCAGGCTTACCTCAAATAGGCCTTTAGCTTCTCAAATGGTATACAGTAAACATGTTCATGTTTGATGTATATCCAAAAAAAAAAAAAAAGCTATTTAGGGCTTTATAAATTTGCAACCTGCCTTTAAAGAAAATAACTAAAGAAATTGTCTACAATACACATAAATAATATCTTTATTTTACACTTAAGTGATAACAGTAGAATTGAAGCCAACCGAACATGTACCTTCCCATATTTAGATGTTTTCTGGAAAAAGAAAAAAAAAAAAACTATAATCAACTGCTGATCCAACTATTTCTGAATATAACTTGCAGGCAGCAATACGTAACTGAATGAAGAAACATAACC
>JAMQGT020007345.1:0-38348 GCA_024447675.2 Pterophyllum scalare | reverse complement strand
CTATACTGTAACACGTTCAGTTACGTATTGCTAGCTAGTAAAACTAGCTGTGGCATTATGAACATGACACAAACCAAGACAAATCAAAAACATTAAATTTAGACTGTTAGGTTGAATTACTGAGCAGAAAGCACATGACTTTGGCATCACTTTTAAAACCCTTCTCTCTCTGCAACTACAAGTGAATACAACTGAGAACAGCTTTTTTTTTTTTCAATTTCCTAAAAAATGACTGAATGTACTTTTGATTTTGGAGAAATGTGCCCTGTGTAAAACTTTAAACTGAATTAAAGTCAGACTGACACAAAATGAAGTCTAATTAAGATAGATCCTGAGTTTTACCTCCTCCTTTAACATGAAAACATTTTTGGTTGAGACTGCTACAATGTTTTCGATACCCCATAAGATGAATTCTGCTGACACTGGTAATCCCTTTACTTTTTCTTAAGCAGCAGCTTGACATTTGTGGTTTTGGGACCATGACTCACACTTCAAATCTCTTGGATCGACCATCACAGACATTCATGGTTGTTTGATTAATTTAGTTAATGATTTTTACTTCAAAAGTTGACTTTTGTGGTTTTGACAAAGCTTTGACTCGACTTTGCATAAAATTCTGTCTCCACCCAATTAGCAGAAAGCAGATGACAGTCACTGAATCATGCAGTGTTTCACAGTAACTTGATTTTACATGTTCAAAATGATGCTTGTGCTAAGTTTAAAATACATTAGCGCATGCTGGATGAAATCCAAGTGACATGTAGCGCTCATAGGTGCTGCTGAAGTTTGAAACACTGACAGACCTTCTCTGTGCTTTCATTTGCAATTTTATATGGTTACAGTGGAACAACCATGTGTGTGGCCATGGTAACTGTAGTATTACCAGAACTGAAGATTGGGAATTTTATTATTGTGGTTTGGAAGGTAGAATGAGAGCTTATTCCAGCATAGTCTGTATATACTGCAAGGACCTCCCAACAGTATTTTGATCATTGGAGAAAAATTAGTTGTACACCTCAAATTATATGATCATGATGACAGTTTTCTGGTCTAATCAAATTCCAAAGAGGCAAAGCTGAGCTTATGGCAGGCCTGCTTGTTAACCATAACTTAGCACAAAAAGTTGTATTTGGGATTTTATTTCCTTGTTGTAACAATGCTTCTTGGCAATAAATCGCATACTGTTGGAAAGACTGTTTATTTCCCCTTGAATGGTACCAAATTTGTAAGGAAAATGCATTTGTGGGTTGAGCAGCAAAGTTGAGTTTGTGGGTTGCACCCATTAAAAACTTGCCAATTCTTCTCTGCCAATGCCAAACTCTTGTTTGGTGTCATTATTGGATTGGATGATTGAAGTCTGAAGAAACAAAACATATTGGCAATTTAACAATTTATTCCTTTAACAAGCAGGGGCCTCAGTAGCAGGTGAAGAGAACCATACACAGCCACAAAAGCCTGGCACCTCCTCCTTATGCTGGTAGCCAGCTTGGTAACAACACTGCTGTGCGATGGCATCCCATTCTTTAATCAGCATTTGTCACAAATCAGCAAGTGTTGTTGTGTTGTTCATTCTAGCATGAACAGCACACCCAAGCTCAATGGGGTTCAGAATCAGGAATGCAGGCCAGGTCATTCTCATCCTCTCCACTCCCCAAATTCTGGACAAACTTGTGACATGCTGAACATAATGTTCCTCCACATGTTCAGGTTCCAGTGTACATGTTGCCAACACAACCACAAATGGATCTGACAATGCAGTCATGGCAGCCCTATGAGACCGGAGATTGGCTGTCTTCCGGATTGTCTGGGTAGAGAGCCATCGGCCATATCACCCTGCAAACGCGAACTGCTGTCCCAGAAAGACTCCCTACAGTTTCTAAGTGCTGATAGGGTGAGGAAATGGTCTTACCGTGTCATCTTCTTGTCTCTGAAATTCCCTGTTATATGGAATTTGGCCTTTTATTTGGAGATGGTACTAAGGCTCACTCCAAATAATACCGCAACTTAGTTTTGTGGAACATCAGCTTGAAGGTGCCTGTGGCACCGGACCTATCCAGATCAGTCACATGTGGCATGCTTGGTACAGACAGCAACTGACTGCTGTAGCAGGGTGCATGCCTACAGGTGCTGCTAATCAGGTGGCAATTAGACACCTGATTAGCAGCACGCTAGAAGATTTATTGCCCAGAAGCATTGTTACAATAAAGAAATAAATACTTTTTGTGCTACATTTAGATACAAATGGAGAAGAGAGGCTTTACCAAATCCCTATTTTTAAAGGGAATATGTGTAATGGGTTTTGGCATTGACACACTCAAATGTTTTCTTATGTGATTTATTATTTATCCAGATTTTAAGGTTGCAGTACAGAAAAAAAAGTTAGGTTCCTAACTACTAATTTTCACTACTCACTGGGAAATAGCGACAGCTGTCAGCCTTTGTCCCTTCAATCACAGAAGATATTTGGCGGCTTTCATCTTGTGCTCTTCTTCGCATCCTCCTCCCAGCCAACAGTTAATCAAGTGTTTTCATGCTTGCTGCATCCAGATGACAGCAACGCCCTACTGAAGGATATTAGTTTTGATCGGTCTTGTGGCAAGTGGTCCCCCCAACAAAAAGACATCCAGAGGGGTCCATAAAGCTCTTTTATACGTCCCACTTTGTTCAGGCTGCCTGGAAAGCCTGATAAATGGCAGTGCAAGTTGGACCACCAGTTTGGCACCATGTGGTTAACAATTTGTATGCTGGAAAGACTTCTGTGACTTTCAGTGTTTTTGACGATACTTTTACTTCATCAACTAATGGTCCAAATTTTCAGAAAGTCCTCTATAAACAGTCATGGTTACCAGATGATGAATAGCAATGATTTCAGTGATCATCTGTCCTTTTCTTTAAAAAAACAGGTGGACAGATGTGGCTGACAGTAAATTATCTTGACAATTTTTGGTTGGATTGCTGAGATATTTATGCAGACATTAATCTTCCTCCCACGATGAACTGAAATTCCTCTGTCAGCTGATCCTGTAGCAATCGCTGAAGCCACAACTTAAATTTGGCTTGGATTTGGTTTGGTTTTTGACCAAATCCTTTTCAAAATGACATCAGCTTTAGCTACCACGTGCATTCTAATACCATAAAGGAGAACATAATACTTGTGTAGTCACTGTGGATTACATTTAACGTAATAGAAATGATAGAGGAGAATCAGTCCATACACAGGCTCTATGTTTTATTTACAGTAGTGTTTGAAATTACTATAGCTGAAGAATATAAGCAAATGTTGGCACATAGGATCTGAGCTCATCACTCTGCATACACAGATACACAGAAACTGGAGAGTGATAAGCACCCCCCCCACCCCACCCCTGCCCGACCCCTCCAGCGACCCATGAATCTGGGGTGATGGAGGGGTTTAAAAAGCAGATAGCAATACAGTGTGGCAGCAGCACTGACATATCTGAGGGAGACAGGGGAGATTTGCAGTTTAAACTGGCTGCTGAATTGGTGGCTATGTTTGAGATTATGTGAAGAGAGTGCGGTATGATACACGGTACGATGCAGCGCATCTCGAGCTGTCTGTTGTTTGCAGGCGTAGCTCCATTTACTCTCTCAGATGGAACTGATAGTAAGATTTTTAAGTGACATCCTGCGTTGATGCAGCCAAACCACACAGGGAAACTCATGTGATGACGCTCTGCTGAGTAATGTATCCCCATTGCTGTTTTTTTGGGGTTTTTTTTACTTGGGACCTCTCTGTTTTTTCTTGACTTTAGAGAGCCACCGCAGTGAATCCTTGGCTGGGTTCCCTGGGGAACCAGTTGGAATTCTAGCCCAGAAGGAGGCAACCCCAGGCATGAGAACAAAGACTGTTTGTCAGCGAGATGGTGATAAGTCTGTGGCGATGGTGTGTAGTCAACCAATGCGGACTGGAACAGTTAAAGCTTCACAGCCCGGGTAAATCTATAATCTCCGTGTATTGGTTTGAATTGACAGGACCTCAGTGATTTCTGTGCTGACAGACACATAGACAGTTTTTCTTTCTCCCTCGTGACGCACTTTGATTCTGGGAAGAGCGCGCTGAAGATTTAGAGCCCACTGATCAAACACTGCTGTGCGCACATGCTATGCCTCATTCAATAGTGAGGGTTTTGTGGTATAGACTATAATCAGTGTTGTTTTGAAGGCACTTTAGTCCATCTTGAAGTATTGATGTATGCATACGTATGACGATAAAGAAAAAAAATAATGTGGAGGTGTTTGTGTTGGTAAGTGACAGAATAACTTCAAAATTCAAACTCCTCCTAAACAGAAGGTCCCCATTAACACATGTTTAGACACAGAATAATAATGTTCAGAACACAATGCAGCTCAATGATTTTGTCTCCCAGGGAGAGTGCAAAGCTCTGACTAAAAAAGTGTAACTGAAGAGTGTAAATACAATTCCCAATTTGGATTTTTATATTATTTATTAGTAGTTCCTTTTTACCCTATGTACGCATTTGTTATCTCATGATTTAACTCTATGAACCTGTGCATTTTTTTTTCTATCCCAGGTCTCCCTTGAAATCAGATTTTTATCTCAACCTACGTTCTGGTTAAATTAAGATTAAATTTAAAATAGATAAAGGTTATGCTGTTCTTATATATACACTGAAAACAATGTGATGTAATTTTTATTTCTGTATATTATGTAAAACACATGCACCACTTTTGCTTTTCAGAGTCCTAAATATTGAGGCCTGGCAAAAGACCTCATTCTCTCCGTCTTATGACTCAAAAGGATTCTTGATAGTGCAATATCGGTTTAATAATGGGTTCATGAAATGCTCCAAAAGTATTACATAATCCTGCTGTCAGAACAGCAACATAAAGACAGAGAATCTCTTTATAGATATTATAACAAAGGGCTCACTCAGAGCCAGGTTTTGTTTACCAGCATCACAAAGTGGACACATATTCGCATGCTACTAACGGATGGCTGCTCCTTTTGTAACTCTTCCATTGGTTATTTAAGGTTATTTATTACCCTGCTTGGTGAACATATGAATTCAATGAGTTTGCTGGCAATTTGTTCTGAGTGGAACAGCAAGACAAGTGGAAAGTTATGCAGAAGTAAACAAGGCTTGATGCCAGTGTTATTGTGTGTCCATCCTCAGAAGGTTTGCATAAAAACACAACCAGTGTTTCACAGAAGAAGAAGGAATAAGACACTTTGGTCAGCCTTTAGTTTGCTCAAGTTTTCTTTCTGCATTCTCCTTCTGAGAGTTTGAGTGAAACTGACCTCGGTCTTCTGTGGGCTTGTGGTTTGTCCAGTCACTGATAACAATAATCAAAGCAAAGCATAAACACTCACCCCACAGTAAATACAGAAGTGAGTCTAAGCAGTGTTTCTATTAAGAGCAGTGCACACATCCTTAAACACCATTACCCTAAGCTGAAAAAATGGTAAAGAAATGGATGAATGGATAGACAGAATTTATGTGAAGAGATTAAATACATAAATTACAACGTTGCAAAGAAAGTACAATATATGTGTTGTCATGAAAGTTGATATTGTCAGGGTGCTCTTAGAGTATAAGTTCTCTACTGCCTTACAGGTATGTGTAGGAACTTACAAGTGGGGATGAATCATCCCCTCTAGCACCTCTTCCCCCTGTTGGGCTCTTTTCAAGAGTGGAAAGCAAAAGTAGTTTGATGAGCTACAGCCACTCTTACTCCACCAGGCAAGGAAAAGTATCCCTACAATTGTTCAATCTTTTCCGATTCTGAGAAAAGTGAATCCTCTACTTGTAGCTGCTAACCTCAACCTAATGCAGAGGCCATTAATTCTAAGGCACTCAATAGAGTACACAATGCAAATGTGATGCATCCATCACACTTGAAGAAGCAGGACTCCAGGCAGATTATGTAACCGACAGAGTCAAGATGTGCTGTACATTGCACTGATATACACTCTTGTGTTGTTAGTCTGTAAAATCTGGTCATAAGATCGGATCAAGTTTCCACTCCAGATATGGCGCACTGAGAACTGGGATGGAGGGCACGAACTATTTAAACCTCCACCAGTCTGCAACAGTTTTGCCATCAATACTTGATATGCCGCAAAGTCTGGAGTCTGGATCTGTTGTTCAAGGATTCCCATCAGAAAATCACAATTTTTACATCATCATCAATTAACTTTGATTAACTGGGCCACCATTTGACATGAAGACAGCTAACATTTGCAAAAGGGTCTGAGCGCTCAGGTATGTTTGTGACTGCCAACAACATGCATACTGTATATTTCAGCAAAGATCATCAACACCTCTTTTATATCTCATACACAGTGTGATTCTTATCCTTAGCAAGGGTCAGCACTAAAAATGTCAGACACTTAAGTTGCATGTATAGTCTTCTCATTTTTTGCAAAATCCTCCAATGTTGCAGCATTGTGAAAAACTTCACTGGCAGTCCTGTATCGTGAATATGGGTTTGCACAGAGCAGAAGCTGAATCAACAGCATCTCAGTGAATGTCCTGAGGCCACTTTTCCCATGTAACTGATGTCAGCGGGCAGTTTGCACTAATGTTGGCAGTGACTCCTCATGCCAAGACAAATGTCAGCCTGGGCCTCACTCCCCAAGTCCCAGCTTGTGGTGGTAAGTTTATTATATTAGACTCTGAAAATCCCTTCTAAGCTGCCGTATGCACAGTGGTACTGTTTGGGGCTCTGGGAAAGGTTGGGTTCCCAGACAGAAAAGGCAGTGTTGAGCACTGGTGGCCTTTTCCATGAAAGTTTGAACAAAGAAATTACTTTTTGGGTCATTTATTTATTAGCAATGTATTTAACAATTGCCAGATTTTTTATCTCATTTTATACAGACTGTAAAATACTCCAGTCCTGGTTTGTGGGTCATTAGAAAATAATTTCTTTATGTTTTCTATTTTCGGCTCATACTTTAGGTTTACACATTAGGTTCAGACAGCTTTGATGAATTTATGTTGGATTTGCTTTGCTTTGTGTAATTATGCAAGATTTTTGTATGAACAGTTTTCACTCTATAGGAATGTTTTCTCTAGTTGTATCTGGACTCTATTTAATGTGCACCGTTCCTTCTTAAGACAGTCCTTCATTATGTTATCATGGTATAAAACACAAACCAGAAATGTTTCTTTTTTCCATTCTGTAGTTTACAGTCACAAATTATTATAGTGGGTGAATTGCTGCATTTGCAAGGGAAGTTATATTTGAAATTATGTTCAGACACCCGTTCTGAGGGAGCGGGGGGGGGGGGTGGACAAACCAAAGAAATAATTCCACAAGCCATGAATTATGTTTTCAGAGTGGTGGTTGGACTTTGAGGTCTGAGCTGCCCAGCTTTCTTGCTCACCGTGGCACTGTCTGTTTGGAGTGAGTGAAAAGCATTAATGGGAGATAAATCTACCAACAAGAGTGTGATGTAATCCTGACAAGGCTGCTGATGCACATCAGCTTCAACAAGCGGGTATTCCATCAGCTGAGAGGCTTTGCTGGAACTCATGAGTTGCATTTTTTTAGGGGTCTATCCTAGTCTTTGAGATTTAATGATTAAAATATAAAAGAAAACATTAACCTAAGCCTTTTTTCTGATACAGAAATAATTTTCCAGGTTGAGATAATTAAGTAACTGTTTAATGTGATAATTCCTCACAGTTAGCCCTTAGTGAGTGACGTGTAGACGCAGTGGTGAGTCTCCTGAAACTGGAGGTAGTTATGAACTTTAGGGTAGTGAAGATGATGGTGTAAATCAAAAAAAAAAGAAAAAAAAAGAAAAAGAAAGCCACGGGGCTGAGAGGAAATGTGAAGGAGGAGAAAAGATTGAAGAATTCTCAGTGATTACACCTGCCCCCTCTAGAGGGTTCTTGACTTGGTTAGACGTTGTGAAAGTGTTTTTCTTAACTATGGAAATAATTCTGTCATCATGCACTTCAGTTGTCTTAATTTTAGTTTTGCTGTCTTTCTGACAGGTTTATTTGTTCATTTAACCTAATGATGGCCTCCCTCACTTGCGCTGACATCTCTTTGGGCCTCACATTTAAAATTGCAGAGAAAAGCTGTAAACAAAAATTCAGCTTTGAGTCAGCTTCAGATATCATGAGGGAACCGGCCTCATCTACCAATGAAACTGCTTGTCATTCAATTGTCCAATTTATGGTGAGCCTCTGAAAAATGGCTGTGTATAAAACTGGCTTTAATTCCTAAACAGTTCATGCAATTTCTTTTATAGACCTCCTCGAATTAAAGCTGAAATTATGCACTTTGACTGATTGATTGATTCATTGAAAACTACAAGAGCTGTCCAACTAATTATGGATCTACAAAGTAAAAAGTGGATTTGCAGAAAATTGAAGTAACTTAAAATTTTGAGCAAAAATGATCTACATTTCCATTTTAACCATGACAGAAATGAAAAAGCAGAAATGTAGAGTGTTGTCATTCAAAATTTGTCCTAGGACAAACATCAAGGAGGTCATGGACCTGCCCCTTTCAGCTGGCCACATCTCAAAACCCATTATGCAACCACTGAATTAGATGTAAGTTTGAGAATGGAAACAAACCTTTTGGATATTTTCAAGATTTAGCTGATCTCTGTTTCTGAGCAAGCAACATGTGTGCTTACATTTCTGTACCCCTTTATTAACTTGACGAAACAAACAGATTTATAACGGGAGCTTGTGATTCATATCAACCCATGGCACTAAATGTACTAAAGATAAATAGTTAAAACTGTGGAAAACCATTAAAAAAGAAAAAGAAAAACCCAAGCACTTTAGTCACACACATGCTAATTTGACTCACAGATGTTCTGCTTATGTTGCATGTGTTATTCAGTGCCTCTCATCATATTTGTGCATTTGTCTTTCCATCACTGCACAGCTGTACTTCATTCCAGGAAAACAAGTTTCTTATTTACAGCTAGCAACTCTTGTGCTGTTGTAGATTTTGTTGTCCGAGATGTTCTCTATCACAGTACAGTGTCAGTCCCCACCCTTTCTCTTAAGCGATTATGTAAAGCAGGCAGTCAAAAATTTGTTTCAGAACATGCTGCTTTTTTGTCTCTTCAAAGCTTGATAATATATTTCTGCTTAAAATACTATAATAATATAACACCACATGTCTTGAAATTACTTGTTTGCATTGCCAATAACTACTGGTGTTAGCGCTATTTTATCTGGAAGCCCTTTTGGTGGCAGTGCAGCTGCTGCCTCCTCAAATGAATTTATGAACAGTTGAATGAATAAGGGTTAAAAACAAATTGTTCAGAAAGTCAGTTGCAATGGTCATTGAACAAATATGATTTCAACACATGGCAATAAAATATATTTGAACAGAAGACGCAGAAGATGACTAATGACAGCTTAAGTTTTTGGATGGTCTCAAGTTTGAGACCAACAAAGAAAACATACCCCCCCACCCCCTTTCTTTTTTATGAGGCACATTATGCACAAAAAACACTTTCCACACTTGTGATATAATATTTACCAAATGATTCAATCCTAAAAAAATTCCACTTTCCCTAAAGTAGCACAAACAGACAAATATTGAGCACACCTCATTTTGTATTATTTATATCACTATCTGCTGTCTTTTAAAAGGTCAGACACATGTTTCCAGGTTTGGGCCAGTTGTTGCTCCAAGTTCAGAAAAAGTGCCAGAGAGGACTGAGAGGAAGTGAGCTGCAGTTTATAAAGCCTTGATTTTCTTCTATTTTCCTTGTTAAGTGTCCAAAAATCACAGGTAAATCAGGAGCCAGGTCATCAAATCAGGTTTTACACTGTGCATATTTGTTTAAGGAAAGAGTTGTCAGAGATGAACCAGATTTATAGGTGAAGCAGGGTATTTGCTAAGGCAAAGAAAAGTTCACAGAAACTTTAGCAATGTGACAGAGTTTAATTACTACACAACTATTTAACTGCTGAAAGAGGGCACAGATCTGAAGATGTGTCTTTTAGTACTTACTGTAATACCTTCCAGAATGTGCATTATGTAAATGTATTTCTTGGATTAAGAAGACCTCCAATTTAGCCACTGGCAGTGGATTTCTTGAAAGTCAGTTGTGACAGAATGAGAATTATAGTCATCAGGCATGCAGATGGAGAACAGACATGCAGGCAAATAAACAGTGAGGTTGCTGGTAGTTGCAGCAAATAGAAGATCATCAAGTCTAGACAGATAAACAACATGTGGATGGCGCAATACTAGTTACTAAATATAAGCGAGGACAGACACAAAATTCGCAATGATTTTAATTAACTGGATTTGTTGAACATGTTGTGTTTGGTTCTGAAAAACTGAAACTGTGAGGAGCTACTATTATATTATATTATAGTGTATATATTATAAAACTCTCAGGTATTCTTTGCATGGGAATGGCTAAAAGTCTTACAGGGTCTATTTCCACTCATGCAACTTGCACTTGTCAGTTGCACAACTTCAATGCTGTCTCTCTCTCTCTCTCTCTCTCTCTGGTGCTCTTGGAAGGCGGTTAAGAAACCCAACACGTCTCTGGCTTCTTCTGGAGAACACAGCTGTTCTTGAGTCCTCACATCACCAAAACATTTGAATCTCACTCTCTCCCATCTGACTTTGAAGACATCCGCTGCCAGTGACCAGATTGGAAGCCTTCTTAAACCAAGATTTAAGTACATTTACATATTACATTGATTAGTGGAAACTAATGCACATTATAGAAGACATTACTCAACAAAGAATGTGTGAATGATCAGACTTGGGCTCTCTTTAACTGGTCCATATACAGTGCCCTCCATAATGTTTGGGACAAAGACACAATTTTTGTAATTTTGCCTCCGCACACCACCACAGTGGATTGTAAATCAAACAATTAATATGTATTTGAAGCTTTTCAATTATTAAATACCAAACTGAAGGCAGAAAGACCCACAAAGAAGCAGCAACTGAAGACGGCTGCAGTAAAGGTCTGCAGAGGGAGGATGCACAACATTTGGTGTCGTCCATGGGTTCTGGACTTCAGTCAGACACAGATTGCAAAGTTTTTTCATCCAAGTATTAAAAGTCTTTATATTTAAATTTATGTTAGTTTGTCCCATTAATTTTGGGCGACTGTGACTGCATTTCTCAAACAGTTCATGCAAAAACTTTCTGAAACCTCTCAAATTAAAGCTGAAAGTCTGCACTTCAATCACATATTGATTGTGATTTGCAATCCACTGTGGTGGTGTACAGAGACAAAACTACAAAAATTGTGTCTTTGTCTGAAAAATTATGGAGGGCACTGTATTGTACAAAAGTGTGCTTCCCCCACAGTGGAAAAACCAAGACTTTATGAGGCTATGCTGTGGTTTGGTCCTACTGTGTAAGCAGGGGATTTCGGGAGTTGTCTGCATCACAGTGGGGAACAGCCAGATGTGTTGCTTCTCACCCAACTTCCAATTTACTTGTTTTTTTTTTTACAGTATTGCAGTGCTCTCTCTTTTTGTGTGTGTGTGTGTGTGTGTGTGTGTGTGTGTGTGTGTGTGTGGTGTGTGTATTGCCCTATTTTGGATGCATATTTTATTCAAGTGGCCAAGCTTCAACATTGTGGAGCTCTTGGGAGGTATACAGAGAAGAAACCCAAACACGTGTCTCTGCCTTGTCCTGGCAAACACAGCTGTTCCTGCGTCCCCACGTCACCCCTCGCCGTCTGAACTCTTTTGCCCAAAATTCCCCTGTCCAAACAAACCATGCAGGTCAACACAGCAGTAGTGGCCAATTTATACTGAAAATGTGCTAAGCAAGCATTCATTCAGAGCTCAAAGGCTACTTTGGTAAGTTGCTGCCTTCTGCAAGTTCTATGCCTGCTTTTATTTTATTTTTTATCAGGGATGTAATAATATATATATAATATATATAACTGTCTATAAATACGTACAACAGATTTCACCTCTTGTTTTTGCAGTGCATTATGCATTTATCATAGAATGAGAAATTCCCTGTAATGATTTATACATGTGGTCATTTATGAGTTGTTTATGAGTTACAGGATCTTTGCTGTGAGTGGGGATTCAAAGCAACCTTTTATCAGATTATTGCAATAACATAAATCAGAGCTTTCAAAGGAAACATGTTTTGGCCTATATTCCATAGCTTCTACAAAATAAACTCATTATTGGGTAACCTTTAAACCAGAAGTACTGTGGTGTCAGTGTTTCCTTAGTTTGTGCTATTGTAAACTGTGAACCAGCAAGCTGCCTTCTGTACTTTTAAGCACCTTGTGAAACTTTATACATTCAACACAAAGACGTGACTCAAAATGTTACAGATAAGGGGCCTTTTAGGCCATTTTTCCAAAATACATTAACTACAGAGCTTGTGTAGCAGTAGGAAGAATCCATTTATAGTTGCACTTTACAATATAAATGACTGATCAAAGAGTGGAACGCTGTTAAACTCTAGACTTAAAATGACATTCCGTCAGTTAAGCGATCTTAAGTTTATTGCGCCATAGAAGTACACTTACGTAAGTTTGCAAGAGTATTAAAAACAGACCAGATCCTTTTTGTTTTCCACGCTGAATGCACCTTTCTTTTGTTTGGATCTCACAGTATTTCAAGAACGAAAGTTTAAAGAAAAAGAAGAACTAGAAGAACACAGCAGGAATTACTTTTACTTCAAAGCAAGAGATTTTTTTTTTCTTTCCATTTTTGAACAACTCAACAATTTTCCCCATAAGCAAACATTCAGACTTTAAGTTCTACCTGTTCTGTCAGGATACCTGATTAACATTCATAGAGCAAGAGCAGCCCTCTGTGCAGCTATATTTAGTAGGAAGACTTTTGAGCTTTAAAAGCACAAGACAAAGAAGACAGTGGTCAGTCTCTGATACCTGAGGGGGGGCAGAGAAAACATCTAGGCGGTGGACTCGCTTGCCTGCACAGAAAGACACATGCTGCTGTGCTTTAATGGGAAACAGAAGTGTTTCCTTTCGTGTGACTGTATGTATGTGATCCTTAGTAACACCAATCCCTGACCTATGATATAAAAAGTAATGTTCATTGTAGCACACATAATTATCTGGTTTCAGCAATGGTCACATAATAATGATAAATGGGTAAAAAATAATGGCAAATGAGCACTTCTGGGTGCATTTAGAAATTATTTTTTGTTTCCTTAAGTTAGTTACATTAGGCACAGACTGAACGTATGGAAGCTAACTGGAAAATAACTAAAGTGTTCTTCATGCAAGGATATCAGCAGCTTAAGGCCTAATACTCACTGTGGTCTTATAAGCCATGATTTCAAGTTCAATTCAAATGAATTCAATGTATGTCAATTTATATGATGCCAAATCACAACAACAGTTGCCTCAAGGCACTTCATAGTGTAAGGGAAAGACCCAGCAATATTACCCCCTATGAGCAAGCATTTTGTGACAGTGGGAAGGAAAACCTCCTTTTTCACAGGAAGAAACCTCCTGCAGAACCAGGCTCATTGACAGGCAGCCATTCGGCACAACCGGTTGGGGTGTGAGGGGAAAGAGAAAAGGAAAAAAGAGAGCGTAGTGAGGCTGGACAAAACACAGACTAAGGGAGACAGCAGACAAAATGTTGTGACATGCTGCAGTGGTATATAAACATGTAGGCAGTGAAAAGAGGTGAATGAAGAAGAAGTGCTCAGTGCATCACAGTGTATTGTGAAGTCTCCCAGCAATGTGAGCTTATTGCAGCATAACTGGTTCAGGGTCACGTGATCTGCCCCTAACTACTATATAAGCTTTATCAAAAAGGAAAGCACTGCAATCTACAACTGGTTTATCCACTATTTCTGTTTTGTCTCTTTTCCTCTTTCTAAGCTGCATCAACCGAAACTATTACTTGAAGAACTTGGATAGATGAAACAAAACCTTTCATTTCAGAGTTTCAATTACAGTTTATTTTACCATTAACTGCCCCTGCCACTTAATAAGCAAGAGATCACTTCAGTAAGCTAGAAAAGAACTCCGGGAGTGCGTCATCCACCAAAACAAATGTTTTGTCATTTTATAAAAGGAAGCACACTCTCTGCAGCAAATTTTAATGGCTTCTTCTTTTGCACATAGTCCACTACTCCAAGCTTCACGAAACCTTTGCCTCATTGTTTTTGCATATTCTAGCTGATAAACATACCGACAAAAAAGACAGAGAGCACCTTTTTGAAACAAATCTTTTGATAAACTAAGGCCTTTATGCAGAGTTCCCCCCAGAAAATCAATACTGTACTCATCTTAAAACACCTTTTCTCAAATATTACTTATCTGTTTGATAAGTAATATTATTCTCAACGAAGGATCTCAGCCATGAGGTGGGACTGTATTTTACAGGCTCACTCTGTAGAGTTTATAAACTTTAAAAATACCAACACTGTAGGATCATCTGTTCTCTTTAAACTATTTTCTTTAATGGAACTGACTCACCACAAGCATCTCTCGTTTTTTCTTTTAATTTGTTCCCAGTATGTTCAGAAAGACGGGTTTAAGTGATATATACTGTACACCAGTCTCTTATTTCAAGTGGTACATGTCATCAAAGCTCATGTTTCCCGCCTCTTTCCTCACTTCCTGGCATAATTAAATATTAGTGTGTCATAACTAAGTCCTTCATGCCCTTCAAGAGGGAGAATCAGCACTGGACAATATTTATAATCCAGCAGAAATCCAAGAAGCTCCAACATATTTGGGACTTTCTTACATGAAAAAAACCCCAACAGACAGCTGGTCTTTGAGGCAGAAACTAAAGAGGTTAAATATTGTTTTTAAAAGAACATTAGCACAGACAAACACCCTGCATCTGGACTCCCTCCACTCTGAAAGTAAGGGATGACACTGACAACTGAGAGCAAGCATTGAGCTTTTAACACTGTGGCTTCCCTTCTCTTTCTCTGTGCTGAGCTTGACAGATCAATAGACTGCCTCACAGCAGGCCCTTGGGAAGTAAAAAGACATCACAGCAGTGTCATTGCTTACCTTTATACAGTGACAATGAAACCTGAGCATGACAAGGACCCCAATTTGGCAGCTATCTTGTGTTCCCATTTAAAAGCCTAATTAACTGTTTGATTGGCTGTGAGAGTCAGTGCCAGGTGAGTATGCGCTCCATTTCATGAAAAATGAACAACCCAGTCCTAATTATTAGTCAGTTCAAATATTGTGTAATTAGAGTCCCTAACCTGAACCCTTCAAAAACGAACACAGTAACAGAGTCTGTTTGAGAAACTGTATTTTATTTATTTAGAAGGTATCCAGTGAAGCAGTGCTACTGCCACTGTGTATCTTCAAAAGTACCTGGGTCTGACTTAAGAGTTGTGCTGTCACAGAGAAAGTTTTTGTGGAACATTTTCAGACAAAAAGCCCATTTCCACATTTTTCCATTTGTCTTTTTGTTTCCACATTTCCTCTTGTAAAGGATAAAATAACTTCTCAGTCCTCCCACTCCTGCTGATTGGTCAATGTAGGTCAATACAGATAAATCTCCCTGAAACTTCATATTTTCTAATCACTACATGTGTGTATGTGTGTGTGTGTGTGGGGGGGGGGGGGGTTGTTGCTATTATTTTTTACTCCAGGAAAGGTTTGAGGACGGTACCACCCTGGAAAGTCGCATCATGTCAGGGCAACAGAGAAAGAGCAGACCATGCTTTTGGCACAAAAAATGTTCCTTTACTGATTATTCACATTGTAACTTATAACTGCAATTTTCTGTTCTGTGCCATCAAAATAAAGTGCCAGGAAAAATGCATTTATTTGAGTTAGAAAAGGGTCTTTCCCCACCCTTTTCAATAGTATATTCACAGGCCCTTTAGTGTATTTATTCTTTTTCTTTTTGGTTCTGCATTAAATATGTGGTTAGGAAATATTTTTGTGCTAAATGCAGTTCTGGATTTGCTGTCAAGGAGATATAAACTTCAAGAAAATGTCCAGGGTCTTTTAGAGAAAAAGCTGTTATTTTCCTCAAATTACACTGAATTACATTGAAGCTATATATTGTTTTATATACTTGTTTCAAAATCAGGGATTCCTCCACTAATTTGGAACAGGCTCATATGTCACAGACTTGATGCTGCCTTAAAAGAAAACATCTATTTTGTGTTTAGTAAGGCATGTTTTCTAGTAATTAACAGTCAGTATGGTGCTTAGATTACACCCACTGCCGTGAATATTATTCCCCATGGCTTCATGGTAGGGAGACGGATGGATTTCTTCCTGTATTGTTGTTGGGATTTGGTGATCACTGTATCAAAACAATCACAGTAGCAAGAGAGAGGAAAGGGGTTGCTGACTATGCTTTTGCCATCAAGTCTTACTGAGTCATTGCAGCACCTCTAAGCTTCTGTGCTGCTAACTTTTAAAAAAAATATATTTTTACAAATCTTTATTTACAAAAATCCTACAGAACCAACAAAACCTTTGAGACAGATACATGTGCATACACCATGCCTGTAAGATTTGTAAAAAGGGGGGAACTCCCAGGAGGCTGCTTTAGCTTATACAGGGACCCCAAGAACAAACAACTTATCACATCACACCTTTCTAATAAGAACCTTCACTGCTCATCTAAGTAAGACAACAAGATTTCCTGTAGTAAATACAACAGGCATCTGGCTGATTGTGTTAATTATTCTTATTTGAATGTCTTTAGCCAAGGTCCAAAAAAAAAAAAAAGCATATCTAGCTTTAGTCTATTTTCTTTCAAGCAATGTTCTGTTACTTCTGTTCTCCTTGCAATGAGATGACAGCTAGGATTACAAGCTTAATCAATTATTTTCATGGCAAATCACTGAAACCATTAGTGAAAGCTTTTATTTTGGATAGAACAATTGCCCCACAGGACCAACAAACATGTTCAAGCACAGACTTTTAATGCCCTCTGCTGACAGGTGATGGATTCTGCATCGCTCTAGGTATAAGTCAGACACACTGTAATTTGTTAGCAATGAGTTTTTCAGATAACAAAACATTATTTTCTTAGTAGTGATACATATATGCATATGTGCATCATGTATGTAGCTGTGTGTGTGTGTATTAGTATGTTTGCTGGTTCGAACTTGTAACATCCATCTTTTCCATGGTTAAGCTGTTTTTTTTAAGGGGTTCCCTGGTGTGGACAGGTGCCTCTGGTATTTTGTTTACACACTGGCAGAGTTTCCATGTCTGTACACCTCAGCGCCAGTCTGTGCGGGCAGCAAGGAAGCTACCTGTAGGAGCTGTGCGAGACAGACAGGCATCTTTGTTGGAATTTCTTTTTCTGATGTCAGAACAATCCCTGTGGTAAAACCACTAAATGGAATAAAGTCTGCTACACGGTTACTGAAAATCTGTAGCTTCTAAATCAAAGTTTATCAAATAAACTGTTAAAAATGAGCTGAGAAAGCTGGATATGTGAATACTCACTTGTTGAAACCTGACAGATCACAGAGGGGAAGGCCACAGGTGCAGCATTGAGGTTATTTTGCTGTGCTTGTATAGGGTCATTTCCTGGAGGAAGAGAGGAAAGTGAAGCACATACTGAGAATGAGAGAAGATAAAAACTGAACATACAAAACAGTAAAGTAACAGTGCCTTAGTGTAAATAAACACAGCTCCAAAAATTAAAGGAATACTTCGTAAAGCTACAGAGGGCTGAATTCAAAGACACCCTGAAAATCATGGAAAAAACGATGCTACAGGCTAGTCCATTTTGCCATTTTGCTCCTAATGAGACAACGGATGGTGTCCTGGGGATTGCCTCCCAGATCTGGACCAGGGTATCACTGAGCTCCTGGACAGTCTGGTGGGTGGACTGAAACATGTCCCAGATTTATTGGGTTTAGGTCAGGTGAGTGTGAGGGCCAGCCAATAGTATCAATTCCTTCATCTTCCAGGAACTGTGTGCATACTCTCGCCACATGAGGCGGGGCATTGCCGTGCACCAGGAGGAATCCAGCTCAGGGTCTGCACCAGATCAGGGTCTGACCCTGGGTCCAAGGATTTCATCCTGATATCTAATGGCAGTCAGGGTGCCGTTGCCTACCCTGTAGAAGCCCATGGGTCCCTCCATGGATCCTCCATGGATATTACAGGCATCATAACTTTCTCCACGGCTTCTCCAGACTCTTCCGTGTTTGTCATATGTGCTCAGGGGGAACCTGCTCTCATCAGTGAAAAGCACAGGGTGCAAGAGGTGGACCTGCCAATTCTGGTATTCTATGGCAAATGCCAATCAGGCTCCAATGTGCCGGGCAGTGAGCACATGCTAGACAAGAAGACGCGGGGCTCAAAGCCCACCCTAATGAAGTCTGTTTATGATTGTTGGGTCAGAGACATTTACATCAGCTGCCTGCTGGGGGTCATTTTGTAGGGCTCTGGCAGTGCTCATCTTGTTCCTCCTTGCACAAAGGAGCAGATACCAGTCCTGTTGATGGGTTAAGAACCACCTACAGCCCTGTCAGGCTCTCCAAGAGGAACTGCCTGTCTCCTGGAATCTCCTCCATGCCCTTGAGACTGTGCTGGGAGACACAGCAAACCTTCTGGCAATAGCACGTAATGATGTGCCATCCTGGAGGATCTGGACTGCCTGTGAAACCTTTGCAGGGTCCAACTTTTTGACCAGTATACAACTACATATTGGAAATGTCTCAACTGTGATGTCACTAAAAGCTTACTTTTGTATTCTTGTGCATTCCTTTTAACTAAATACAGCATCAGTTTGTTGTACCTGTACACAGTCCTTGTCCTGTTTCAGTTCCCTCCCCTAACAACATCTCCTGCAGCAGGCTGTCCATTTTGGCCTCACCAAGCAGCTGTGCTAAGTGAAGAGTCTCTACCATCTGCCAGGCCACACTCTGCAAGGGAGGCAGGATCAGCAGGAGCTCCCCAAACCTTCCCCGCTGCTCACATATTGCTTCTTCTAAGAGAATATGAGCCTGGAAACGCAGATGTCGAACCATCTGAGGGCTCTTCAGTCCCAGACAGTCTGCAACACAAAGATAAGAAGACCTAATGTAAATATGATACTGTATAAGGGGGTAGGCATTTAAATAAATGCATTTATGTACATTTTTTCCAGGGCATTTTTTAACGCTAAGTTGAAAGTGCAAGTGAAAGAAGAAGAGAAACAATAAGGCAATGATAAAAATAATAGACTTATAATCTGTGAAACATTTTTTCTAGGCTTAAATTCTTTCTCCAAATCTTAATTGTATCATATAAACGTAATTTGTACCATAATGAAAGAATGTGTAACAGAACAGTTACAGGAATATTTTACAGGAGATTTTCTATATTTCTGCATAAATGTGTTTTAACTATAAAAAGAGCCCAGTTAAACTGATGAAATGGAAAGCATTAGACCTTTTAATCTCTCTATTGAGGAAATGATCCAATCTTACATACATGTATCTGTGGAGGGGAAAAAATATGGGAAAATCAAGGATTAGCAGAAAATTAGCAGGTGAAATTCGACTTAGGTGTTTTCAGTCAGTGGGATGGCAATCAGGCGTGAGTGGGTACCTTTTTTAAATTTAAAGAATAGCATGGGGATCTAGCCAGTGTTATCCTTTTCCTTACATTTTAAAGGAAATTAATTATTGCATTAACAAAGGTAATTTCCAAGGATCACAGTTGATGCTCATCAGGCAAGAAAATGTTACAAAAACATCTTTGAAGAGTTTGAAGTCAAGCAGTTCTCAGTCAGACACAGACTGTGTACTAATGGAGAAAATTAAAGACCATGTTTCTCCTCCTAGGAGTGGTCGACTAACAAAGATCACTTTGTGTCTAAAAATCTGGAGGTCACAAAGAATTCCAGGGTCACTTGTTAGAAACTATTGGTCTCTTTTACCTTGGCAAATAATAATGTTCATGAGGACTGAATGAAATGCAGTGAAAAAGAACGACCCCAATGATGAGGACGAGCCAGAAGGCTGTTAGAACAATGTTCTGTTGACATATAACCTGAAATAGAACTCTTTGGTGTCAATAAGAAATATTCTGTTTGGAGAAAGGAAAACAACCTCATCCCATGTGTGTTGATACCATCTGTGTTTTTTTTAGGCCTGCCTTACTTTATCTGAGCCAGAATAGCACTCCTTAATTAATGCAGCAATGAATTCTGAATAATACAATCACAGCTTTATAAGAACATATTTCTCTGTGAACTGAGTCTCAATAGATAGGTGGTGCAGAAAGACACCAACCATCAGGATGAAAGATTGAGAGACAAAAAAGAAAATGTTTTGGAATGGCTGAGTTAAAATTCTGACCTTAATCAAATACAGTTATTGTAGAAGGACCTGAAGCAAGCGGTTCAAGTGCAGAAACCCAATAACAGTTGAGGATTAATTTTTCTTTCTTCACTAAGTCAAAATTTAAAAAATAATTAAGGGGTTAAATGAAAGATGCAGTACCAGTCATTCATATGAATGGATTAGTGTGTCCAAAGTGCTTCTGTATGTGAATTAAATCTCAATCAAACCTAGAATGTGACTATTTGTTGGACAGAGGTGAATAAGATCATTTGCCAGTTAAGGTCATTTGAACAGGTAAATGGAGAATTAAGTTCAGCCACTCTGTCTGCCAGCAGCTCCCCCACATCCTGAAAATCTGCCCGAAACATACAGAACCCAGACCACTCAGAATAAACTACAGCTGAAATTGGCAAGAACAATAAACAGATCCAAGAGAGAACATAAAAAAACAACAACAACAACAAAAAAAATCTGCCCTTTTTCAGTACAATGGAAAAGGGCAAGCAACAGAACAGAAATCACCCTCATTCACCTTCTCACACACTGACTGAACTTACCTGGGGCAAAGAAGACAATTGTTCGGAGGCAGGCAAACTCTTTGTCTGTGATGTCCAGCTCTCTGAGAGGTTTGACCAGCTCCTCTTGAATTCTGAGTGCCACTCTGGATATCTCTACCTCCGCACCTCTCAGTGGGATCACAAAGTCATTGCCTACTCATTTAAGAAAAAGAGATCCATTCATAGCTAAGAACTTTAAGTGTCAAGCTTACTCTGCAACACATAAAATGCTAAAGAGAAGACATCAGTCCTACCTAGAAGAATGACATTATTGTAAGGCAGTGAGCGTCTCGCTGCCCCTAAAATAAGATGTTCTGCAGAGTGGGTTCGTAGAAGGGTTACCTGCAAACACACGTACACAGACGTCATACTGTATCATGTATTGATTCAAAGTGCAAATTCCATGATCCAAAGAATTGGCCCGAGCTTACAGTAAAGGTCTAAAAACTCATTTAGTGAGTGAGTAAAAAAAATGAACCACTGTTTCCTAAAGCTGCATGCACAGGTACATGTTAGCTGTGTAGTATAAAGGGTTCAGTCCCCTTTGTACCCTGTCATCTACTGGGAGGCTACAAAACTCTGGGATGTGTTTAGCCCATTCCACCAGCAGGAGGAGTTGCTGCTTCATGGACTCGAACACTTCTCCCACACCTGCTGTCTTCTTGGCTGCGACATCGTGGCTCCTGAAAAGTGCTGGGAACTGAGAGAAAGAAAGCAGGATCTGAGTTCACAGTGAGTGCAGGTAACATGGACATAAACCTTAGATATAGAATTTGAGTATGTATTTGGCTAAGGAGTTAAACAGATGCTTTTTGGTAATGGATCAGTTCTAAACAATGCCAGATACAGATCATATAATGACCCATTTGAACATTCCCCGCTGCATATACTGTACCAATCATCTAATTTATTTCAGTGCATTTCTTTTTCCAAGAAAAGCATAGATCTGGTTTGGTCAGTTTTGTTAAGTCACATTGCTCCTTCATAACTGACATTGTGTCAACACAATTAATTACAAAGCAGTAACAAATTACAGGTCACGGAAGTATCAGTTCACACTCTTTTTCCGCTCCTCATCCAGTTTGGATATTAGTTTCCATTTTAAGTGCAAGTGATTATAACAGACATTTGTGAAAATGAATTTAGCTAACTGGTGTTTGAAAAACGGTGCCTTGACTCAAATATCATACAAATGCACATGAGTGGGGCACCTGTGGCTTAAGCATTAGCAGATTGCCCTCTAATCATGAGATGCACCCAATTGGTCTTTCAAATAAGAGCTTGAAAAGGTTAAAAGTTGTTTCACAAGTGCAGGACATTTAAGAAGAATCAAAGTATTCAGTAGCTGTGTGCTTTAACATCGTTTTGCTCAGATTAAGAAAGATTGTAGTCTTGCATTTATTTGACTTAAAACTGTCAAGTCAAGTCAAAGTTTATGACTATAGCACATTAAAAACAACTTCTGTTGACCAAAGTGCTGTACAGTTCATCAAAACATACAATAGTCAAACTGCTTGGGATCAACCTTTTAACACTATTTTGCACTCATTTTCCCAAGGACTAAGAATTATTTTCTTATTTCTGTTACATCCAGTTAACTTTTCATCTTACTGCTAACCAAATCAAGTACTTTAAATCATGTAACCTCAGTCCTCTCCATCTCTGACCTCCATTTGCATAATTTCTAAAAACAGAGACCGGGTTTGACTGGCATAGGTATGAAAAACATATCCATTCCTGCCAAAGAACCTTACATCTAAGACCAACAGCATATTACCTGCTGCACACTGGTCTCTGCCTGCAGCAGCACACTGATGGACAAAGTGCCCACTGTCTGCTCCTTGGCTCTCTGAGTGTTGATGCAGTCTCTCTCATTCTGAACAGCTGGAGATTAAAGAGAGGAAAGAACCATCAGACAAGTTTCTTGGCATCTCCACACATTAGTCGTGCACTTCACTTTTTTTCTTTTAAACTCGCCTCCTCTGCAAAATAAATCCTGAAAGAAATACCCTACTCTTCTTCTCAACAGAGTCCCTCTATCCCCAGTGACACTGAACTTGTTGTTTATGGCTATATTAGCCATTCCAAATGTTGCCTACTTAGGAAATGTGGCACAAATTGGATAAAAATAAATTTATCGAGTTGTCCTCTTTAAGTCTCCTTCTGTTTGCATGTTTAAGTGCATCTCTTTCAGGATGCAGTGAATGCTGTGAATAAATATCACAGTCTTTAATATGAAATAACTGAGGAGGTGATGAAATGTGATATGACGGGCTGGGCAATTATACCTAATCTAATGCTACTCAAAAACATCTACTACAAGGTTTATCGCTGATAAGTAAAAAGTCGCAGTGAAGACGTATAGAGGGAATATCTTTCTGTGATGCACCCTAGCATATCTAAATGTAAAGTACACCTGCAGATGGTGATATTTTTTCTGATTTAGATGATATTTTGAAGAGAAGATGTCATCGCATGTTGTTGACCCATCTGCAAGTGTCATTAGGAACAGAGCAATCCTGATGGCCTCAGACTAATTCTAATATGGCTCTGCAAAGTCAGACAACATAACCAAGTGTCAGAGTAATCAGTCATCAGAGGTGTCCTCTCAGCAGCCAAACCTGGAGCACATTAATCAAACTAAAGTAGGAAAAGGAGCAACAGCAGACAGCAGCAGCAGCAGCAGCAGCAGCAGCAGCAGCAGCAGCAACAAGCTCCCTCTGTACTTCGCTGACATGGTGCTGCATGACAATGTCACAAATGAGTCTTCTGTGGAACATAAATTAAGTCTAGTTGTGGAGTAAAAAAGTTACCCAGAGGTCAAATATGAAATGTCACAATGATGGAGTCTTGTTTAATATTTTCCTACTACAGTTGTACCTGAAAGTGTTATTAGCACATATTATTCAAATCAGGCATATTAATGAAGTATACATTTAAAAAAGTACCCCTGGCAGTGACTTCAAAGGGTTGTGAGCAACTTCTGTCCAGAAAAATGGAGAGAAAATATTTGCCCATGCTCAGTCATATTACTGTAATTATTCATGTGAAACTAGGCTCCTTTGATTGCATCTCTTTCTTCTTCTCAGTAGGAGTCAGTGAAAGATAAAGCCAGTGGTAGACACAGTCCACATAAACACACGTGGAAATTGACACTGATGTGCTCATTGTTTCTCAAGAAAGATGTTTTTCCCCTTTATTGATCCCCTTGTTTTTTCCTTTTAAGTAGATATTTAATTTTAAATGCCAAAGACAGAAGCAAAATGCAAGGTTTTGAATATTCACAAGGTTGCTGTAGATCAACGGCAGATTTTCTTTTTGAATTAAAGACCGAAAGCAAGTTATATTATATAACAAAAGGAAAATATGAGCTCTAACCTTCCTTTCTCATTCCAGCCTTGAAACACTTTCGTAGTCGGCAGTAACGACATTGGTTCCTTTTGTCTTTGTCCACAATGCATTGCCTGTCGAACCTGAAAAGAAGGCATCATAAAGTGTGAGAATATCACCCCGACCACAAACAGCTCAGTCAGAGTTTCAGAGAATTTATGCAGCTAATGTAGCCTTGAATGGCTAATCGGCAGCTCTGGAGTGAGCAGCAGAGGTGAAGTAAGGCTCCATTATTTCTGCCTCCAAGCTTCATTTTTCAAATTTGGTTTAATGCAATTTATATATTCAAATGTGTATTTGTGGCATGGCTTTGATTTTTGTTTATCAAACGTCTATTTCCTTGTGCAGCCACAAGCACAGTCACATTCCAGCTTTTATTAGATATGCAGTTATTCTCAGAATAACAGAACACCTTTTTACTTTTCACTAACTTGAACAAAGAAACATTTGTGAGGTGATGAAATTTGTGACTGCTCCTGGAGAGCATCATTTGTCACAAAGACTTTCCTGTAATATGCCGGCGATCTTTCAGATATAGAATAATAATAATGCTTTGTACAGAAATCTGCTGGGTCTCTGATGGAACTCACCTACAGCTGTAAGTGTGGTTATTGCGAATGCTCCTCCTGAAGAAGCCCTTGCAGCCATCACAGCTGGGTGCACCATAATGTTTACCAGTGGCTCTGTCTGCGCATATGGAGCACTGAGTCTTTGCTCCATCAATCCGGGACAGTGAGGAGGAGGGTGCTGACACCGGTAAACATAAAGGATGGTAGGAAATAAGAAAAGGTGCCTGATAATATGCCCGTGAGGAAAAGTTTGAATAGTTGTAGACTGTATGAGAGCGGGGTTCTCTGTGACCATTTTTATTTGGTCACAGAGAATGAATTGGTAAATACACCTGAGCTGATTCTAACATCAGAGAACATCCGGCTTGTTAAGAACAAACACATATCAGGACAAAGAGGATCAGTTATGATCCCGTGCCGGTTAACTATTAAAATGTTTTCACCTGAATGTAAATGTTATTGCTGAAAACTTGTTAAACCACTTAAAGTAATACATTGTAACTATACTGGCTTACTTCAACATTATGACATTATTATGGCATGTAAATCTGTGACTGAATGCTGTATGCTGAACCAAAGAATTACTGATAGAAATGTTTCACTGTACATGGAAAGAAAGAAGAAAACCCTTTTTTCCCCTTGACCTCTCTTCCCATTATCAGCCTCTTTTACCCCCATATCTGTCCAGACCTCACCTTTGACCTTTAGGACAAACTGTGTAAGAGTCAAAATTGCAAAATGCATCTTAAGGCAAACTGTAAGAAACAATGTTATAAATTGGGTGGCACACTTATTGCAGAGGGTTTAAATGTAACTGACATTACTCATAGTTTGTATTCCACTCATGTTATGCGTCCACCTAACCCATTAACTAAAGCATATAAGGAATCCCATTTTGCCTCTATGAAAATAAATAACCTTGTACATGGAGGTGTTGATTATGCACTTGTGACCTCTTCAGAATCATCTGAGTGCTGTTTCATAACTCTGTCAGGAACAGTGTGAAGATAATAAAAGCGGGGTTATAGGTAGAGATATCAGCTTTATATGAATGCCATGGACCTCCATGGAGCACTACACCCAAGAGTAAGAGATAATTCCCCATTTAATTAAAGCAGTTTAGAAGTCAGTTAAGACCCAAAGTCCGCTACTCTCCTCTGGCTAATTTTACACTGGGCACTCAACCTCCCACCATGTTGCTCTAAACTGCATCTTGCCAACGTTGTTGCATGATTGTCTCTCTTTAAAAGCACTGACCATCAAATACGCTGCCTCGGTGTAATATTCCTGCACTAATGCACATATTTTACGTGCCCCCAGCTATAATGTCTGCAAATTGCACACTTAGTTTAGGCAGATGAAGCAGCTAGGGATTTTCAATTTAACAAGGAAATGCTTTCTGTGGCCAAAGATCAGCTAGATTGAATTAAGAGATTAGAATACATTTGCCTCACAGTTATCTGGATTTAAAGAGCAGCCCAGTGGTAAAGCTTCTTCATTTAAATTGGCAAGGAAAGGGCCTGATTCAGCTCAACAGAGTCCTAATTAGAATCAAATTAGATCAGAATGTAAACTGATGTAGACCTACGGAAAAAAAAAAAGTAATTTGCAACTATTTTGATAAATTTATGCCCCATACAGAAATAGTTTTATGCAACAATGCCAGAATGACCTATGGACTGGGACCTTGGTGCTTGTGAAACTGTGGCAGATCACAAGTGCAGATGATTTAGACTATCAAAGTAAGGTTAGCTACAGACTAACCGTTAATGAAACTAGCTCTCTAAAGTGATGCATTTTCACAAACAATCTCATTTTAATAATCAATTGTGCAGTTTCTAGATAACACACTGAAGATCTATACTTGTAACCAAGAGCAATTTAGGTGAAAGTTCATCATACCTGTTTTATTTGATCGTAGAGGTACCAGCATCATGTTGTTTAACAGTTTAGTCTCTGTGCTGCCATGACTGGCCTCCAGTTTAAAGATAGCCCCAGTAAGCTTCATGGTCTATGGACTCTGTGAAGAGTCTTTGAGATATGCAAAACTCCACCACTATCAATTTTAACTTCCAGGTCATGCATTCAGCTTAGTTCTTCTCCCTCACAAATCTCCCATCTGTCAGTCCAGTTCCTTTCCTTCTCACTGTTGTTTGAAAACTTTTGTTTTTGTTCTCAATCCACTCTACAGGTGTTAATCTTCTTTAAAATGACACTTCTAACATTCTTGTGTTGTGCTGAAAAGCTTGCTGTGTGACAGTCCTCTCAAATGACCCCACAGGATTGAAACTGGGTCGCTGTCTGTTTGCTTTTTTTCTTATCTGCAAAGCATATCGAGGGGAAAGTTCAGAGACAAACGTGGCTCACTGTGACGAGCTCAAACAGATAAGATCTGTGTTTGTTAAATGTTACAAAACATTAATGTTGTTGTTGTTTGTTTTTTTAAATTTATTAGGAAGATAAACATGATCAAATAAAGACAAAGAAATCCAAAGACTTCATGCTGGGCTGTCTTTCATTGATTTTAGCAAAGGTATTCTCTTACCTTGGACAATCAATATGCCACTCAAGAGTGATGTAGCATAAACAAACAGAGTGGGGGACTGTTGAGAAGAGTACGGGCCGTGCCTGATTAACCTTTTGTTTTAGTTTTTGTGGTAAGTGATACAACACCATGCCACACCGCAGGGGGCACAAGTGACATTTATTTACAGAGGATGGCTGTTTTTGTCTCCCTGGTGCTGTATTTTACCTGCTTGATAGAGACAGAGATCCCTCTTTTGTTCACCTTTGTTCACATAAGCACAATGTCTCATATTTGATTTTATTGATCGGCACTGAGATCTTCATTTTATTAGTACAAAAGTGCAAAGTCCCTTGGTTGTCTGTTCAATCACAGCTGAAACTTCAGAAATGGAAATAACAAAAATAAAAACAAGCTGGAGCTTGATGTAGAAACGTTACTCCAAAAAGCAAGAAAATTATTTCTGGGATGTTTATGGTAGTTTGATTTTGTCTATTCTTGATAAAGAGAACAAATGCCATGGCATCTGAAAATATGGCTTGGATTAGGACTAAAATAGGCTTTACTGGTTGTAAGATTTAGGGTATAAGGATGGAAGCATACCTTCAGTGTAAGACTTTAGGATAGTACAGTCCAGTCCAACAGTCCACAATCTAAACTCTATATGACCTCAAAAACAATTAGAGCACATATAGATCTGGTATTTTAGATTTCAGGCATAAAAGTCAGGGTGTGATAATGGACAGAATTCCAAAAATGCGAAAGACAGAGAGAAAGGTGAACATGGTCACACAGTTTTTTACAAATTATAACAAATTATATGTCAGACCACATATGAGCTTCCCCAGTACTGATATCCATCATACTTTGGTGTAATGGGATTTCCTGGGTGAGTAGCATTCCCTCCTTCAATGTCATGCTAGGCCGTGGGTCAGACCTCCCCTGGCAGTGGCTCACACACTCAAGCTTTGCTCAGGTGATTGATAGATCATAAAAACCCAGAAGCCATAAGTGGACTATAGAATAGGTTTCTCTGGTTTGTGAGTTTCTGTCAGGAAAGGGTTAAAAATGACTTGCGAATATTGATTGTCCAGTTTTTACACCTAAAAATGAACCTAAATAAAAACATATGCCGTATCACGAACAGTCTCACTGATTGTAAAACTGGACAAACCGTGTGTAAAATATTTTTGGTCAGCTCTTGAACATTGAACATGTGCTTTGAATACGTCGTTAAACGTGAAATTTCATGTCATTTACATTGCATTAAAATTTGTGCTTACAGTAATAAATTGCAAAATGTTGCACTTTTTCCACCCACCTGTATAAACCGTGTTATTCCCTTAAGACTAGAAAGTTTGTCACTAACAGGAAAATCACAGTTCGAGAGACTGTTTTGTATGCCCACTAGGGGGAGACAGACTACACTACATCTGGCCAAACCTGGCATCTTTTTGCAGGAGCTAAAGCTTAGAAAAGCACAGCATCATGATTTTTGCTATAAAGTATCACACACACATGCAATTGTGTACATACAGACATAAAATCATTTCACAGTCTACTCGATATTTATTTGTCTTATCCTAAACGCCACACTCAAATAAGTGTCTTCATACATACAACTAGTATTCTGTCGGCAGTGGGTTACTGGATTATTGAAATACAGTATAGCATTATTTTAGCAGTTACATGATCCAGACTTGTTTGTAAATTCTTTTATAAATGAATGAATTATGAATGTATGAACAACAACAGCAACAAAACAACCACAGTGAATGTTTACACATTGCAGTACAACAGGTAATGCTTACAACAGGTTTAATGTTTTAGCTACAGAATTTATCCTAAATATATCCTATGGCATTGCAGCTCTTAGTGTTATAAACCCCACAGAAAACCCTGGCTGACAACTTACAGAAAGCTCTAACAAAATTTGAAAACAGTTTCAACACTAAAATATGAAGACGATATATGAAAAATAGATACTGTATAAACAGAAACTTCTTAAGGGTAACTATTTCTATTAGTGCAACCAAAGTACAATCTAAAATAACATTATATTTTTATGCATTTTTTTATTTTGCAAAAAAACAAAACATCAGAGCTTGCAATGCGTCTTGGGGTTTCATCAAAGAAAACAGATTTAAAAGACAGAGGCATGCCTACAAGGACTTGGACAGGCATAAATACAGAGCAAACTCAATTGTCTGGTCTTTTCTCAGGCCCTCTCTCCTGCCCTGACAGACCGTCTGCCTGTCAATCTCATCTCTGGGCTTCTACCAGCTCCAGGTTTGACCCTAATTCATTTAAATAATTTATACTCTTCCAGAATTACAGCAGAAATAATATAAAGAAGTGCTGCACAATACCAGGTAAGAAAACCTTAAATGAATAAAATAAAATATTCTACAAATAGATGCTCTTTTGATAAAAGCGTTTCTCCGTGTGGCATTACTCAGATCCAAACAAGGTCTGACACATTTGTCTCAGTGAATTTGATTATTAAAGCTAGATTTCAAATCTCCACATGAATAACAATTCAACAATAAGCCGTCAGCCTTTGGAGTTCCATTCAAAACTGGAGGAAAGTAAAACAAAGCAGCAAAAATTGGTCATAAAAACATGGTAAGCCCATGATTTAGTGGGGCGATAAAGAGTGGAAAGGTGGCCATTCATCATGGAGGCTAGCTCACCAGGAGAGAGCCTGTCAGAGACACCACAGGTCTGGGAGGCATTTTGAGAGAGAAAGAGCCTCCAGTTGCCCCCTACAACCTGTTTGTTCCAATGTCTTTTCCAGACGGACACATATAGACCTTACATGGGTGACGAGCGCTTTGTCTTTGCAGCTCCATTGTCACAGAATTCCTGAGGGATGGATGTTGTTAGCAGAAAAGGACGGTGAAACTTTAGTAGGCTTACAGCTGCAAAACCATTTGATGGGAACAGGAAAATCTTTATTGGACTTTTTATTGTAGCAGTGTCAGGGATTATAATGGAAATGTTTCAGGGAATTGCAAAAGGTTCTGAAAAAAGCTCATGCCATAAGACCCTCTTAGCCAATTGAATAACATAAGATAAAAATAATTTTCAGCAAACTCTTATTTTTAAAGTTAAATTTGCCTACAAATAGACATACGCGTGCCTCTATTTTCATTCACGGCAACTTAAATTCTCCTTAAATACTAGGCTCCTGTTAATATCTTCACAGTTCTGTAGGTAGAACTAATCTTTGCAGACATAACTTTGTATTACTAAAAGTACTGTAACAAAGGATAGCAAAAATGATCATTGTGAGCATGAACATGTTTAACTTTCTAATATATCTTTATATGTTCTGGATAGGCCAAGGCCACACTCATTATTGATACTTAGTAACTTTGCATTTATTGATACTTTTAGTTATTGGAAACTCATTTTATGGCAGTAACACTCATCACACACTGGGTTTTAGTTAATTTATTTTGCAAAGGAACACCAATTGTTAGGCAAACCTGGACCACCGCTTGTAGGATACATATTATGGATGTTGAGTTATAATGTGCTTAGCCAGAGTGACATATTTGGCAAAAGTAACTTATTTTTATGTACTTGTTTACCTTTGCTTCACAAGAATCGTCATTTCCGGCTGTCACCGGTAGATTTTTGTCACGAAGAATTAAAAAAAAGTCGACGGAGCAGTTTCTCAGTCTTTAAGAAGCCAGAAAGATGTCTTCAGAACACCAGTACATATTGTCAAACAAGCTATGGAAATGTTAAGAGCTGAAAGTCACAGAAAAAACTACCCAGTTATGTGACAGTATGCATGCTGTTTGAGACTGAAGACCACAAATCGAGTCTACAGCCTTCCAAACCTTTGTTAACTATTAAATACAGCAAACAAGCAGCAGAGTGGTACAGCCAAGCCAGCGCTGAAGCATGTTAGCATTTAAGTTCAAAACAAGTAAAATTCAATATTAAAGTTATTAAGTAAACTAGATACTCAGAGGGTGGCCGCAAACAGCAATTCCTTGACTCTGCAGCTGTTTATGTTGCATGCTATTAGCTCCGAACTGCTAGTCATTTATCCTAAATTAGTACCATAACTGACACTGCATTGTTGGGTGTTGTTTTTCTCTAGCCCTAGCCCCATTACCTTAGGGTTAAAAAATTAAGCTGTCACACACCTGTACAGCAGTGCCTCAGATGTGTTTTCAAAAATAAATTTTCCACCTACTTCAGCCCCATTTACATGAGTACCTAGGCAAATAACCAGTTAGTCTTTTTTTGAGGAAAAAAATATGGAAAGCAGTCTGTAATTGGCTATATCTAGTCTGTTGTAATCATAGTTCGTAGGGCTTAATTATGGAAGTCTTTGCATCTTGCTGTAGATGGGACAGTTAATGAAAAGGCCTAGCAGTTGTGCTGAAAGCCTTTGTCAGTGCTTCATGAAACTGTCAGCACCTAGCTATATATTGAGTCATCTGTGGTTTGTCTTTTAAGTAAACATGTCTCATAAACAAAAAGGTAATTACTAGATAGGACAGTAACCATGTGCAACTCTATTAGCTGTTTTACAACTGTTGACAAGTAAAAGCCAAGCAGCCTGCCACCGCTGCTTAAGAAAAGTGAGGCATTTACTGGTGTCCACTCTGTGCTTGCACTAAGATGATGTAAGCAGAGTCATTTAGCACAACACATAAACAAATCACAAAACACATTATACACCAATCAGCCACAACATTAAAATGACCTCCTCTAATATTGTGTAGGTCCAAAACAGCCATGCTCCCCTTAGGCACGGACTCCTCAAGACCTCTGAACAAACTGTTGTATCAGCCACCAAGAAGTTAGCAGTAGATCCTTTATCAGGTCCTTTTAGGTTGCGAGGTGGGGGCTCGATGAGGATCGGACTTGTTTTTCCTGCACATCCTACAGAAGCTTGATTGGACTGAGATCTGGGGAATTTGGAGTCCAAGTCAACACCTTGAACTCTTTGTCATGTTTCTCAAACCGTTCCTGAACTTTTTTGCAGTGTGGCAGTGCATCCATTATCCTGCTGAAAGAGGCCAATGCCATCAGGGAATATCTCTGCCATGAATGGGCGTACATGGACTGCAACAACGTTTATGTGGTTGGTATGTATAAAACTGTATGTATGTGTTTGCAGCAGAGCACATCACACCGGCTTGCTTTACTCCGTTACTCCGCATCTGACTTCCATCTCTTCCACAGGTAATGATCAAAACACAATAATGTAAAAAAAAACAAAAAACACACGGCATAAAGAAAAAATGTGAAAGATCACCTTCCCCCAATGCTGGTCCAATTCTGACACTCATGCCCCCTTTGTAGATGCTCTGGACCATGAACGGGTTCAAGATGGACTCAGACCCATGTGATGCACTCCGTATACTGTGATATGTATCGATCACACCAGGATTAAGGTTTACATCCAACACTATGGCTCTCCTGTGAGATTGGACTGTTCGTGTACACAAACATGTAAATGTTAAACTTATTCATAACTGATACAGTGACAGTCTCATTCCACAACCATGTGCATTAACACAGTGTTTGTTTGCCCATACAATTGGCCCTAGAGCAATGGGTGGAAATTTGGTGAGTGCACAGATTTCAGTGCCATTTGAAACAATATTGATTTTGACTTGTATGAATGAAACTGGCTTGACTTATTCTTTGCTGTTGATTTATTTATGTGTGTTGAAGCAGTGGAAGCCGGTCACTGTTTATTTTTGGTCTCTTCATCATAAAAACATTTTCACTTTACAACTTTTTCAAGAGAATAATTCTCTTAAACGTCATTAATTTCAGTGTGATTACATCAATATTAAACCTTTGATTACGCGCCCATTCCTTTGGAAATCACTTAAATGCCCTCACTGTTTAAAGTCCATCCATCCATCCATCCATCCATCCATCCACCCATCCATCCATTTTCTGCCGCTTATCTGGATTCAGGTCATAGGGCAGTAGTCTAAGCAAAGAAGCCTAGACCTCCTTCTCCTCAGCCACCTCCTCTAGCTTAACCAAATGGACGCTGAGGCATTTCTAAGCCAGCCGAGGGTTATAATATCTCCGCCGTGTCCTGGGCCTCCTTCCAGGTAGGATGTGCCCAGGAGGCATCCTAGTCAGATGCCTGAACTGCCTCAGCTGGCTCCTTTTGATCTCAAGCTCAACTCTTTGTCCCTCCTGAATGCCCGAACTCCTCACCCTATATGTAAAGACTGAATCCAGACACCCTTTGGATCAAGCTCATTTCTGCTACTTGTATCCGCATTCTCATTGTTTCAGTTACTACCCACAGCTCATGGCCATAGGTGAGGATAGGGATGTAGATAGGCAGTTTGACTGAGCGCAGCGATGTGTTCTCTTCCTGTTTCTGATTCGAGTTCAGCCGGCAGTCACCAGTTAGCATAGTCAGTAGAACATCCAAAGCACCAACATCTTGTAAAACAAGAATATAGACATAGCTAAATTGAACACGTGATCTATCTTTCCTTATCTGTCCTACCCTTATTATGTATTTACCCTTTTAAATTATCGAGTAACTATATATGCTGAAATGTCATTTTAA
Source organism: Pterophyllum scalare (assembly GCA_024447675.2). Lineage (NCBI taxonomy): Eukaryota > Metazoa > Chordata > Actinopteri > Cichliformes > Cichlidae > Pterophyllum > Pterophyllum scalare. The sequence goes on along the minus strand of JAMQGT020007345.1, from coordinate 4,499 downwards.
AAAAAATCTCTATCTCAGGGAGCAGTCATGGCCCTCCACCATGTTTCAAAACTTGTGCTTTCAAGTCAGCCCCTTTCCATTTTTTTTGTGTTATTGAGTCAAATGAGCATTTTATGCACGTGAATCACAACCATGCCGCGATTATTACCGACTTGTGTTTCATTTTGGAGTTGCTAACAGCAGTGAAGCAAGTTTTGACATCAAAGCCAAGTGAGCTCTGGCTCTCTGCTAGCTCTTAAGTCAGTGTTGTTATAGGGAATATGCCCTTATGGGATTTTTGTAAAGGTCATGATGTCACCATGACCTTGAGATTTTGAATGTCTTGAAGTGCTTTTGATTAAGTAACATAAGATGTGGGTTGAACAGCCTACCGTTAACAGAAGTTCATGAATGGCTTAAGTGGAGAGCCTCTTTTCTTGTCAGAATTAATAAAGCAAGCCTTTGTGTGCATTCCTTTAGAGGTGCTTTCCTGTGCCACCATCTGTTTTAAGGTCTTTCCTTGTTTTGTTAAAAGGAAATCCAGCATCTTAAAAAGTGTTTATCTACATTTATTTACTTTACTTAACTTTGGAATTTTTTTTCTGCATGTAGTTTTTCTTTGTTTTAAGGTCTGAGTGTCTGCAGAACTGCAAATATAAGTACTGTAAAGAATGTTTTTTTTTTTTTAAATCTCCTGTTTTTCCCAAGCTCCTCTGTGAACCAGCATTTTAATTAAAAGCACTTGTTCCCAAACCTGTGCTTAATATTGCCCATTAGTCACATTTGAGGGATTACAGACAGCACCAATGCAAATCAGAGATTAGATGGAAAATGCAGGTGTGTGAACAAAGCAGCTCATTTTATAGCTATCACAGCTCTTTAGAAATTTCAAAAAAATTAACTGGCATTGACAAGGTTCCCATTTCACTTACAAATAAAGATTACAGTCTTCTGAAAGAGAAATGTCTGGAAGATATTTCTTGGTTGGTCAGCAGGGGAGGTCTTCAAGGAGGCCTGAAAACATATCCTTTTCAATCCCATTATAAGCACTATACACTAAATCCTCAAAGGATTTTATATTAACTTTATTAGAATGGAAGATGACATGATCTTTTGTGACCATGGGCCTTTTTTTTTTTTTTACAGAGCCATTTTGATATCTCTGCTGTAGACATGTCCCAGTGGAAAAATCACAAGTCTAAAAACAAATGAAGTCATTTAGTACTACATTTGAATAGAATGTTAATGTCAATGTGAATGTCATCAGAAACACCCAGGTTTTTGTTATTGTAATGAATCAAAATGTCTATTGTTCAGTAATAAGTGTGCGAAGCAGCGCTTTGATTTCCCCATCTGGTTAGTGAGCAATTGTCATGTAGCTCATGAACACTGGTATATTTCCATGCACGTTTCTTATTCTTTAGCTTGTCTTTATCCATTGTAAATTGTTTGTGACCGCTGATGCCAGGTTAGCAGTCCTGTCAATCAACCGTTGCTTAGCGTCTTCATCAGTTTTTACAGAAATGTCCCAGCACAGAAAAAAAAGGCAGACTGGATAGCCGCTGCTCTCTTCTTCATTTCCTAGTGCCCTCTCCTCAAATATCATATCCACACATGGTTATGGGTTAGTGCTTTTGAAAAGCATGCTTTAATTAGGTGGCTCACGTGCCTTGCTTATATAGTGTTAAACAAATGCTCTATATTTGATCTTTCTGAGAATTTTTTTTTAATCCCACCTCATTGGTGTATCAGCAGCATGATTCAGCATTTAAAATGCTGTGAAGACTATTATTCAAAGCAGATAAAATGATTTTTTTTTTTTTGCTTGGGTCTTCTTGAGAGACTGTGGAAGAAGTGTCGGATGGAAGGATAGTCATTTTGTACTTCATCTAATACTAGAGGAAGGGAAAGCAACCATCAGTAATAAGTTTGGCCGTTGGCCCAGTGCGATTATTAAGAATTGTTACTGATAGCAACAAACACTATATGAATTATGTCTTTGCACTGGCATTTGCAATCACATCTTTGCTTTTGCCCTCTCTTTCTGTTTGTGAATTAGCACCCTGTCAGCTCTCCAGCATGTTTTCAGAGCAGGAAGAGTAAGGGAAGAGGGAGAGAAAAGGGAAGAGAAATGACTGTGCAAGCATTTTTAAAAACAGGTATGAAAGTGATTTTTTTTTTTTTTTGCTGTTCAAGATTTTTGGCATATTTATGGAGTGTTACTGCAGAAGTGGCCCATTTAATGCTATTTGCAGAAAGCACACATTGTTCACATCAAGCTTACAAAAAGCTGAAGGCACAGACATGTGATCGTGACCTCGCTGTTGAGAGCCAAATTGCATGAGGCAAATTGGATTCAACATTTGTGAGAGCGCCATACAATTAATAAAAGAATCAGGTTATGAAAATAAAAAAAAAATGCTCGAGTATTATTTCTCCCAAAGCTTTATGTTAGGGAGCCTAAGGCACGCACACACAATTCTGAACTGGAGAAGCATGCTATCATGCCATTGCTTAATCTGTCAAAACATCCAGCTCAGTAAGATGGAGGAGAGAGAATAGATGTTAAAAAGTTGCGTGTGCGAATGATCAAATATTTTACTCTTATCCCTGCTGGGCTCCCTAACGATTTTTAGGGATGATTGTGAATGTGTAATACTGCCTTCATCATCGTAATATCTTGAAACACATTACCTTCAGTACACAGTAGTCAATAGCATTTTTCTTTTTCTTCCTGAAGGATAAAACACTACACTACAAGCGTTTTACTGTGAAAACAATACCGAGGAACAAACATTTGTTGTACCTCTGGGAAAAAACACTTGTTTTTTTCATATTTAAAGGTATAATTTTTTAACAACAAGCTTCATTCAAAAATAAAACAAACATGATTACCTATTGATTCCAAAGTGATATCTTCTGTGCTATATCTGTGTGATTGTTACAATGGAAAGCTAGAGGCCTGAATTGTCCTGACTTCAGAAATGTAGCCACTGACTCTTGGGGCTGAGTCAGACGAAAATGTGGTGTGCTTTTACTCTGCTCAGCCAAATGTGAAATAAATAAAAAGAAAGGAAAATGGCTGCTCTCTTGGCTGTACCCTTGGTCCCTTGCTCTTTGTTAAAACCATATCTCTGCTGCTCCATTGCCCCCAGCTACATTAAATCCCATTAAATTCACCTTCATTAAAGCAGTCCTCTCTACTCCTTGCAGCAGCCCTGGTGCGGGCCTCTCAAGGACAGAGCAGTAATGAGGGTGGACTGGATTTAACCTTGAAGAGTACAGGTTTTCATTTCCAAATCAATAACTTATGGTTCAAAACTGCCACTAGATCCAGGCTATAATTTTCGAGCATTAATTGCGTGGATTATGTTTCTTCAGCAGAGAGAAGGTATTTAGCTTTAAGCTGCAGTGTAGAGATTGCATTTATCATTACTTTTTTCTTTTTTTTTTACAGTAGGAATTGACAGCTTGCACATTTTCTATATCATTGGGTTCGTGTGCATATACACTTTGGTGCACAGATGGGATGACTTAAGGAGTTTGTATTTCAAAGAGTCTGTATGAGTGTTAGTAATTAGAGTCCTGGCGCAGTCTTGCTTTTTTTTTTACAGTAAGACCAAGCAGAGGGCAGGAGGCTGGAATTTTTCTTTTTCCTCAATCCAGTATTGCAGTAAAGTGTCATCATTCGCTGTGAAGAGGTCGAAGTAGAAGAAATCTCCTTTACAGCCATGTAAGACAAGTTTTGACAGTCACCTGCTGTCAGTAGAAGCAGGAAAATGTAAATTATGAATGAAAAAATTAACACTTTGATGATAGGCAGGCAGCAGGGACATGGAAAAAAGAGGAAAAAAAATGTCTGACCTACTGTAAAAGAACTGAAATTGTTTCAGCTCCTGTCATTCTCTGCGTTTTACTGGGGCATTCTCTGTGGTGGGGTTTCCTGTCATTGTCATGTGACTGTATGGAAAGCATTAACTTTGTCCTGCGGTGATAATTTCTGCCCGACATGCTCTTAATATGAAATATCAGATCGTTTCATAAAATAGGGAGGGCTGAGGCTGTGGTGATCACTGGAGCTTAATTTTTTAATCAACTTCTCTTTTAAATGAAGCTTTATTAAATTACAAACTCACACAGTGGGAGTAGGACACCGGCTGAGATGGACCAGTGTAAAAAAAAAAAAAAGAAAAAGAAAAAAAATTGTGTGTGATAATTAAATAATATTAATAAAAAAACCCTTTGCTATCATAGACTGAGAAGAATGGGAAGGGGACAAAACCCGGTAGCTATTTCATGCTTCTCTTTTCTTTCATTCTTTCTTATTAGGGTCTCAGGAAATTTACCATGTAAAATTATGAAAAGAAGAAAGGGATACAATGTCTGCGAGATATTGATAGATGGCAAATGGAGACACAATTAGATTCTTTTTTGACTACTTCCGCTTATATTCCTGAATAGTGTACACAGAAATTAAAGGCCCTTATTGTTGCTTCTCTGCCAGAGAAAAGGGATTTGAC
>JAMQGT020007343.1:0-20877 GCA_024447675.2 Pterophyllum scalare | reverse complement strand
TGAGTTTTGATCGCAATGCTTACTTTTCTGTTTTTAAATCTGTGCATCAAAGCGTTCTTAATGTCTTTGGTCTTGAAGCAGTATATCATTGGATTAACAACAGGAGGTGTGAGGCTGTACATCATCGTAATAATAACCCGAGCAAGAAGACTGAAATTAAATCCCAAAGTGTTAGCGAGATAAACAAAACATCTTGGCACATAGTAAAGGCAGGTAATAAAGATCTGAGGAGCACAAGTGGACAGCACTTTGTGATGCCTCTCAGTGTGAGACATAGTAAGAACAGCTATGATGACAGAAAAATAAGAAATTATTATGAATGTTAAAGGAACCAGGAGAGTGACCATTGCATTAGCAAGTGTAACACTGTTCACATACGCCACCTCATCACCACATGCCAGCCGAGTTATTGATATATGATCACAGTAACACTGCATGATAATGTTTTGGTCACAGTAAGGCAAAGTTAACGTATGGAACAAAGTTCCCAAAAAACGTATGAATGTTAAAACCCAGCACATGGTACAAGCAACAGATACTGCTTTGTTTGTAAATATAACAGGATATTTGAATGGAAACCCTATGGCAACAAAGCGATCCAAAGCCATCATCAGCAAAATGAAAGAATGAGTAGCTCCCAAAGAATGAACAAAATACATCTGTGTAAAGCAAGCTCCAAATGAAGACATCATGTCTTTCCACCAATATCTGGCTATGATTTTTGGAAGAGTCACCATGCCAAAGCACATGTCTGTCATTGCAAGGTTAAAAAAGATCACATATAGTGGTTTGTGCAGAGTCCGCTCACAAATGATAACAGCTATAGTGAAACCATTTCCAATCACAATCGTGAGAAAAACCAGAAGAAGAAGCGCAGATACAGGACCATAATATTCAGGTGGAAGTCCAGGAAATCCAATGATAATAAAGTCCTTTATATTGGTAATATTGGTGAATTTCATAGTCATGTATACACAGCAATAACATTAAATCAAAAATAAAATTCAATAAACAACACTTTAGTCTTAACAAAAATGACAAACTTTGAGCACAGTTGGATATTCTGTTGGAATAATGATTAATTATCTCTGCCCTTATCACCTCTAACTCTGAAATAACATGATGTTCGTACAGCAGTCTTTTTATATTGTAAAGGTTTCCTGTAGTCTAATGAGAATGATGCAGTGAAGAAAACTCAGAGGAAACAACTCCCATGTGCACTCAGACTTTTGTAGTGTCTCATCACTTATACTGTCTTATGAAATACATACAACAGTCTATACAGTTTCAGCTTTTGTGTGTAATGCTAAGGAAAAGATTCATTTCATTTGTATCTCAAAAAATTTACCTCAAGCAATTTAACTCCTGCAGGCCCAACACCCGCAGGAAGTGTTGTAGGGGTCGGGTGCAATGTGTAATGAGCAGCATCCATGGGTGGAGGCCCTGTTGGAGACCCTGATGGAATGATCCCCGGCTACAGAGGCTGGGTATCAAGACATGGAATGTCATCTCTCTGGTGGGGAAGGAGCCTGAGCTAGTGCGTGAAGTTGAGAGATACCGGCAGTCTTTCCTCAAAGCTGCTACTTTTCCACCGCCGCGGTGGCAGTGCTGTGCCAGTGCTGGTGCCAGTGTTGGTGTTGGTTTCAATTAACCGACGAAATGCCTAAAAACGGGCTTGCGTTTCCACCGCGCTTTGTGAACTGCTCCTTTACGTATGAGTGTGGATGGGTCCTCGTCTGGACATGGAAGCTGAAGGGCACAAACGTGGGAGAACACGCTCCCCTTTCTTGTGCTGCAAACACATTTTACGGTCCAACCAAACTACTGCAGCATCTGTGTGCAGCACAGAGGTAAACACAGACAGTGATTACGAGCAAGACGCAAAGTACGCACTTTTCATCCTTTTATCTTCAATATGAACTGATACAAAATAAAGTTCAACCTTAGAGCCCAACCTAATTCACAGCTGTGAAAATTGCATTGCTTTTCTCATGTAATACACACCCTGCAGTGAAATAGCAATAGAAAACTTTACGTTGAGACGGCAGAGTCACGCCCTTCTGCTGTTTTCGTCACATGTTCTTGGTTCGAGCCCAGCTAGTTTGCGTGGCTAGAGTTGAACCAGTTTTTCGGCCGAGTGCTTTTGCGGTGGAAAAACTTCTGAATGGTTCAAATGCTGGCACCGGAACTCCATCGGTGGAAGAGTGTCCTGCATGGCCTGGGCTCTGGAACCAGTCTCCTGGAGAGGGGCTGGACTCTGTTCCACTCTGGAGTTGTGCTCGACAAGAGGTGGCGAGAGGGTTGCTTCAGATCTTCAACTCCAACCTCCAGCAGAACTTTGACAGTATTCTGAGGGTGGCTGAGAACATTGAGTCAAAATGGACCATGTTCCACACCTCCACTGTTGAGGCTGCTGCTCAGAGCTGCTGCTGCAAGGTGGTTGGTGCGTGTCATGGTGATAATGCCCAAACCAGATCGTGGACCCCAGAGGTAAAGTAAGCAATCAACCTGAAGAAGGAGTTCCAATGGGCTTGGTTAGCGTATGGGAATCCAGAGGCAGCTGATGGGTACCGACAGGCCAGGCAGAACGTGTCTTGGGTAGTGACCAAAGCAAAAACTTGGGTGTGGGAGGAGTTTGATGAGCCCATGGAAAAAACTTCCTGCCTCGAAGTGATTCTGGATTCAGGCTACTCAGGAGAGGAAAGCAATGCTCTATTCACATGGTTTAAAGTGCGGGTGGGGCGCTGCTGACTTCAACTGAAGTCAAGCAGTAGAAGGCATACTTCGATTACCTCCTTAATCCAATTGACACGCCTTCTGTAGCGGAAGCAAATTCTGGAGACGAAGGGCATGACTTGTCTATCACTGGGGGTGAGGTCACTGAAATGGTTAATAATCTCTTTGGTGGCAAGGCCCCTGGGGTAGAGCGAGTTCCTGAAGGCTCTGGATGTTGTAGGGCTGGTATGATTGACACGCCTCTGCAAAATCATGTGGTGTCACTGGATTGGCAGACTGAGTGGTCCCCATCTTTAACAAAGGGGATTCCTCAGCCTCCCTGGTAAGGTCTATGCCTGGGTGCTGGAAAGGAGGGTCCTAGTCGAACCTCGGATCCAAAGGGAACAATGCAGTTTTCGTACTGAGGTTGTGCTCCAACTATTGGGGGACCACACTCCTCAGCCCTCCCCCAGGAAGGTTCTGAAAAGGAGGGTATGTCTGTAAGTCTGAACCTCAGATTCAAGAGGAACAATGCAGTTTTCATCCTGGTCACGTAACACTGGACCAACTCTTTATCCCCTCAAGGATATTCAAGTGTGTGTGGGAGTTTGCCCATCCAGTCTACATGTGTTTTGTGGACTTGCAGAAAGCATTTTACCACGTCCCTCGAGGTATATTCTGGGCAGTGCTGCAGGATTATGGGGTGTCTGGCCTATTGTTGAGGGACATTTGGTCCCTGTACAACCACGACAAGAGCTTGGTCTGTATTGCTGGCATTAATTCTGACTTATTTCCTGTGGGTGTTGGAGTTTGCCAGGGCTCCCCCTTGTCACCGGCATAGCCAAGTGATGGAAGGCTTCTGCCTTGGTGGCCTCAAGAAATCTCAACTCTGCTTTTTGTGCATTATCCTGTTGGCTTGATCAGGTGGTGGCCTCCAGCTTGCACTGGAATGGTTCGCAGCCGAGTGTGAAACGGCTGGCATGAGAATTAGCACCTCTAAGTCTGAGGCCATGGTCCTCAGCCGGAAAAGAGTGGAGTGCCCACTCTGGCTCAGGGGCAAGTTGCTGCCCCAGCTATAGGAGTTTAAGTATCTCAGGGTCTTGTTTAGGAGTGACAGGAGAAGGGAGCAGGAGGTTAACAGATGAACTGGGCCTACATTTGCAGTGTTGTAGATGCTACACCAGTCTATTGTGAAGACAAAGCTGAGTTTGAAAGCAAAGTTGTCGATTTACCGGTTTATCTACGTCCCTACTCTCACCTATGGTCACAAACTTTGGGTAGTGATCAAAAGAATAAGATCACTGATGCAAACAGCAGAATTTAGCTTCCTCTGAACAGTGGCTGGCATATCCCCTAGAGATAGGGTGAGCACTGCAGTCATTCTGGAGCAGCTGCGGCTCAACATTGAAAGATGCTAGTTGAGGTGGTTCGGGCAACTGACGATGATGCCTCCTGGGTGCCTCTCAGGTGAGGTTTTCTGGGCATGTCCTACTGGGAGGAGGTCCCGGGGCAGACCCAGGACACACTGGAAAGATTGTATCTCTTGGCTGGCCTGGGAATACCTCAGTGGCCTGCCAGATGAGCTGGAAGAGGATGCTGGACAGACCTGGCACCTAAACGCACAGTGAGGGTGTGCTTAGAATGTTTCACAGAGGCCCCAGTCCACGAAATTGTCAATTCCCACCTCCAGCAGAACTTCGACAGCAGGCCCCCAAAGATAGGTCTGGACTTCTCTGCTGCTGGCCCCTCAACCCAGCCCCAGATAAGTGAAAGTATTATACTGTAGATATTAGTACACTTACAAATCATGCCATGGCAAACTAACACATTAATTAATTTATATAAAAAAATACCCTTAAAGAATACATTACAGAAAAATATGGATATGAAAAATGATCAGTTTCTTTAAAGCATGATTTTGAAATATATATTTGCTTATTCTTTGCCTATTTATTACAAATCTCAAGGCATCTGCACTAAACAGCATACCGTGTGGCTGCAGTCTGGTTTTCTTTATTACTAAATATTCTTGGAATTCTTGTCTGCAGTCAAGAAGCCAAGGATTTTAATCAGCGCAATAGCCCACAGGTGAGTAACGAGGATCAGGGACAGCAGGTGTGTTACTGCGTGGGCGTAATCCATTCCTTGGAGCTGCCTATGGAGGCATTGCCAGGAAGCCTCCCCCACACACACATCACCTGTAGAAATGAGCAATTCCCAGAAGCTCTGCAGCTCCTTACAATTTGTGGGTTCTGGCCATTTCTTGACAGCTTGTACCTTAGCTGGATCAGCCCTTATTTGCCCTCTCTCAGTAATGTAACCCAAGAAGGAAACCCTCTCAACATGGAAGTCACACTTCTCACCTTTAACAAACAGCCTTTTTTCTAGCAGTCTTTGCAGTACCTGGCAGACGTGGACCTTTTGCTCGTCAAGAGACTTTGAATAGCTCAGGATGTCATCGATGTACATGAAGATGAAACGGTTCAGAAAATCCCAGAGCACATCTTTCACCAAGGCCTGGAAGACCACTGGGGTGTTGGTTAGGCTAAAGGGCATCACCAAATACTCAAAGTGCCCCAGATGAGTGTTAAAAGCGGTCTTCCACTCATCACTTTCGTTTATGCGGACAAGATGCTAAGCATTCTGCAGGTCCAGCTTGGTGAAAATGGCAGATCCCTGTAACAGTTCAAAAGCAGAGGACAATAAAGATAGCGGATATTTGTTTTTGACAGTGATTTCATTCAGACCTCTATAGTCAATGCAAGGGCGGAGTGTCCCATCCTTCTCCACAGAGAAGAACCCTGCTGCCAAAGGTGAGCAGGAGGGGCGGATAATCCCTGCCGCCAATGAATCCCGGATGTACCCCTCCATGGCCTCTCGTTCAGGCTTGGAGATGCTGTACAGTCGACTGGTCGGAAGGGTGGTCCCAGGGAGAAGGTACACGGTGCAGTCATAAGGTTGATGTGGATGCAGGGAGAGTGCAAGGTCCTTGTGAAAAGCCTCTGCTAGGCCATGATACTCGGAGGGAACTGAAGAACGATCCGGTGGGTCCACTTCTGCCTGTGAAGAAGTACAACCAGGAGGGGAAGCAGAGTGCAGACATACTTCATGGCAGTGGGGACTCCAACCAGAAACCGTCTGGCAGTCCCAATCAATGGAGGGGTTGTGAGTCTTTAACCAGGGGTAGCCTAACACCAACGGCATATCAGGAGTATCTTAGTTGGACATGGACGGGGGCTGAACGGTGAGTCACACTCTCCAGAGGTGTTCCATTAAGGGCTGGGACCTGGAGGGCTACTGGGAGAGTCTCCAGCTTTAGTCATAGTTGTGATGCCACTCCCCGATCCAAAAAGTTCTGCTCCACCCTGGAGTCGACTAATGCTGGGATAGTGACTGAACGAGGATGGTTAGATAAGCAAGCAGAGAGAAACAGTTTAAAGGGGAAAATGCTCAGTGTTTTTGCTCATCAGTGTCCCCAGTTTCACAGAAAGGTGCTTTCTTTTAACAAGTCCAGACATTTATTGATAAAATGCCCCTTTTCCCCACAAAACAGGCACTCCCCTGAAGTGACTTACCTCCACCCCCGAGGAGGAGGGAAGTGAGAGCTAGCCCCCTGCATGGGTTCAGGCTCATTGTCTTTTCTGGGGGTTCGTGCACTGCTGGCCGTTAGCTCCTTAGCTGGTGGCGGAGGTCCAGCTTTGTCCAGCTTGTTCTGGGAACACAGACACAGTAGCAGCCCCTTAGTCTCTATGATCTGTTGAAGAATTATCTCCTGATGATCATACAGATGCCAAAGAGCCTTGTCATGTTCTCCCAGGAGAGCGCCCTGACTGGTGAGAGCTTTATTTACCGAGGCTGTGTCCGCTGTGTCCATTGCTGGCCAGATTGTTCTGTTATTTTAGGCAATCTGGCATTGTCTTAAAGAAAGCGTCTGTCTTTTAAAGCCAGCATCTCAATCAGCCCAATAGCCCACAGGTGAGTAACGAGGACCAGGAACAGCAGGGGTGTAACTGCATGGGCGTAATACACTCCTCTGAGCCCGTTTGGGGTGTCAAACCATAAAAAGGGCAAGGACAGTTAGGATGGCCACCCTAGAGGATAAGAAAAGCCAAGGGACAGTTTTGGAGACCAGTCAGGAGAAAAAGAGGGACAGACAAATGGTTTTTTTGGGGGGGGGGTGATGGTGGAAGTGACAGGACTCATCTGGAGGTTTGGCTGGTTGGGGCTGCGCAGAAAAGACCAGCTGGGGTTCAGTCTCTGGGAGGGTCCAGGTAGGTAGTCTAGGATGCATGCAAAAACAACACAGGGGCCTCAGGCAAAGCAATCTTTGGGTCACCCTGGGCGACGCAGTCTTTAGGGAAGTCCTGGTGTTGACCATTCTGAGGACAGGGACAGGCTGGGACCTAGCCACCTTCACCTTTGGAGCTGGGGCAGGTTTGGGCTCGGTGTTGGCTAACCCAGATTGAGAAGCAGGGGCCTGGTCTTGGATGACCCAGGTGAAGAGGCAGAAAAATTCCTGCTGACCCTCGTCCGTGATGCAGGAACTGGCATGGACCTGGACAGAGGGGAACTGACCAGAGGGGAACTGACCTGGGCAGCTGCGATGAGGTGTAGGTGCTGGGTTGCTGCAGCTTGGACAAATCTCTGACGCTGGGCTGGTGCATCAGTGATAAACGTCTTCTCTGAGGACCACACTTCGAACCTCCTTAGAGTGGGAGATTGACAGACTGATTGGAGCCATGTCTGCATTGATGTAAAGCTGTCAATTTAATGGTTGATCTACATCCCTAACCTGACCTATGGTCACATGTGAAGAGGAGGCATGGGCCGACCCTCCTGTAGGCCCATCACCTGCAGGAGGTGTTGTAGGGGTCAGATGCAGTGTGTTTTGGGCAGTGGGTCAAGGTCTTGACTGTCATTTGCACTTATTCAATTCAATTAAGTTCAATTCAATTCACTTTTATTCATAAAAAAATATACTGTGTCTAGGAGAGTGTAAAATGAGAGAGTCACGTAGTCTAAGAGTTCAGGTTATAAAGTCATCTAAATATTGAGAATACTCAAATAAATAGAGTCTCCTGCACATACCTTCAATATACTGTATGTATTTTAATGTTCTAAAATTAAGGGGTAAAATATAATAAAGTTTAACACCTGATAACACCTATAGGCTTTTACAAGGCAACACTAGTTATTTTTTCAGGGAAAATTTATTCTCACTAAGAGTGATATTTGATATCATGTGTGATGTAAAAATTCAAATTTATAATTAATAAAATGCATTAGCTTTAAGAAACATGCCCGCAAGGCTGCTGAACAACTCAAGAATTACTTTGATTATTCATCATCTACTGTAAAATTCTTCTCTCCATCAAACATACTCTGATACACTAATTACTTGTAAAATTCAAGAGTTCAGTCAGCAGTGCATGTTCATGCTTTCTTCCACATAAACATATTTCCATAGTACCTTTGTAGAGGCTGTCTGTTACAGCCCACAGTTATAGGACGTCAAGACTAAGCTGTGATTTGAAGACTTTTTGGATGTTGTATGTGCTAATTTAGTAAAGATGTCTATTTGACACATATATATTACTGGAGTGCTCTTTAAAGAGAAAAGGAGAGGAAGGTTATATTATTCTCTCTTTTTAAATTGTATAAATGAAACCTGAGTAAAGAGGTTACATCAACATATGCTAAAAACATATTGCACAATAGGATATTGGACCTTAGGTTTTTAATAATAAAAAAGCTACATGTGTTGAGAATATCTCAAATGCAGACACATGAACAGATTGTAATGAATTGTACTATAATTGTGTATGAGTTAGTGTGGGGGGTCATTTTTGCATTTAGGTGCAGACAATAACTATTTCAAATTTATAAAGGTGTATAATAGATTTAATCACACCCATTTAAAAAATTGTTTCTATGAATAAATAAACAAAATAAAACTGCAAACCTTAAAATTTAATTGGCCAATCTAACATATAAAAATTTGCATCCATAATTTATGAGCTTTTCATCATTTTAAAAATGTTTATTACCTCTTGTTTTCTCAATGAAATAAAAATAGTTGTAAGTCTTGCTTTGTGTTTTGGTGCTGAAGTACAATATTAGCATTAATATTCATTTGCAGTAAGTTTTGATCGCAATGCTTACTTTTCTGTTTTTAAATCTGTGCATCAAAGCGTTCTTAATGTCTTTGGTCTTGAAGCAGTATATCATTGGATTAACAACAGGAGGTGTGAGGCTGTACATCATCGTAATAATAACCCGAGCAAGAAGACTGAAATTGAATCCCAAAGTGTTAGCGAGATAAACAAAACATCTTGGCACATAGTAAAGGCAGGTAATAAAGATCTGAGGAGCACAAGTGGACAGCACTTTGTGATGCCTCTCAGTGTGAGACATAGTAAGAACAGCTATGATGACAGAAAAATAAGAAATTATTATGAATGTTAAAGGAACCAGGAGAGTGACCATTGAATTAGCAACTGCAACACTGTTTACATATGCCACCTCATCACCACATGCCAGCCGAGTTATTGATACATGATCACAGTAACACTGCATGATAATATTTTGGTCACAGTAAGGCAAAGTTAAGGCATGGAACAAAGTTCCCAACACACGTATGAATGTTAAAACCCAGCACATGGTACAAGCAACAGATACTGCTTTGTTTGTAAATATAACAGGATATTTGAATGGAAACCCTATGGCAACAAAGCGATCCAAAGCCATCATCAGCAAAATGAAAGAATGAGTAGCTCCCAAAGAATGAACAAAATACATCTGTGTAAAGCAAGCTCCAAATGAAGACATCATGTCTTTCCACCAATATCTGGCTATGATTTTTGGAAGAGTCACCATGCCAAAGCACATGTCTGTCATTGCAAGGTTAAAAAAGATCACATATAGTGGTTTGTGCAGAGTCCGCTCACAAATGATAACAGCTATAGTGAAACCATTTCCAATCACAATCGTGAGAAAAACCAGAAGAAGAAGCGCAGATACAGGACCATAATATTCAGGAGGAAGTCCAGGAAATCCAATGATAATAAAGTCCTTTATATTGGTAATATTGGTGAATTTCATAGTCATGTATATACAGCAATAACATTAAATCAAAAATAAAATTAAATAAACAACACTTTAGTCTTAACAAAAATGGCACAAACTTTGAGCACAGTTGGATATTCTGTTGGAATAATGATTAATTATCTCTGCCCTTATCACCTCTAACTCTGAAATAACATGATGTTCTTACAGCAGTCTTTTTATATTGTAAAGGTTTCCTGTAGTCTAATGAGAATGATGCAGTGAAGAAAACTCAGAGGAAACAACTCCCATGTGATAAAAGGTTTATGTTGTTGACTGTCAGAGATTCTCTGTGTAATGCTAAAGAAAATATTTCTTTAATGCAAGTAACTAAAGAAGAAATTTAGTTCAGTTCAATTTTATTTTATATAAATCACAACAAAAACTCACCTAAAGGGGCATTATTTTGTAAGATACATACCATAAAATAACTACAGAAAAAACCCAACAGTCAAAACGATCCCCTTTAGCAAGCACTTGTCGACAGTGGGAAAAAAAATAAATAAATGCATGAATTATCTTTTCAGCGTCATTCTGAGACAGGATGTTTCTAATTTTAGAAATGTTCACCAAATGCAAAAAAGTGGTCCTACATTAATATGTGCATTGAAAAACATGTCCTGATCACAAAGGACTCCAAGACTCCTCACAGTGTTACTGGAGGCCGAAGTAATGCCATCTAGAGTAAGCATTTGGTTAGATACCATGTTTCTAAGGTTTGTAGGGCCAAGTACAATAATTTCAGTTTTATTTGAATTTGGGAGCAGTAAATTAGAGGGCATCAAGGCCTTTGTGTCTTTAAGACATTCCTGCAGTTTAGCTAATTGATGTGTCAACGGGCATTATGGATAGATAAAGCTGGGTATCATCTGCATAACAATGAAAATGTATTCAATGCTTTCTAATAATACTGCCTAAGGGAAGCCTGTATAGTGTAAATAGAATTGTGCTAGCACAGAACCCTATTGAACTCCATAATTAATTTTAGTGTGTGAAGATCAAATTGGACTCTATTAGATAATTATGATTCAAACCACTGCAGTGCAGTACCCTTAATACTTATGGCATGGTCTAATCTCTGTAATAAAATATTATGGTAAACAGTATTGAAGGTCTAACAGAACAAGCACAGAGATGAGTCCACTGTCAGAAGCCATAAGAAGATCATTTGTAACCTTCATTAATGTTGTTTCTGCATTGTGATAAATTCTGAAATCCGACTGACACTGTTCAAATAAACCATTCCTCTGCAGATGAGCAGATGGCTGTTTTATAACTCCACTTTTAAGCATTTTTGAGAGAAAAGGAAGACTGGAAATTGGCCTATAATTAGCTAAGACAGCTGAGTTTTGTGATAGCTTTTTAAGTAACAGTTTAATTACTGTCACCTTAAAAGCCTGTGGTACATAGCCAACTAATAAAGATAGACTGATCATATTTAACTCCTCCGTGAATCAACACCTTATCATGGTGGAGGGATTTGTGTGTCACAGTGATTCCAGGAGCAATGTTGTCTGGGGGCTTTTCCCCCTGGTAGGGTCTGTCATGGCAAATTGGTCCTTGGTGAGGGGCCAGACAAAGAGCTATTCCAACGACCCCTTTGGAAGATACACCAAGGGAGCTGTTTACCCTGCCCAGGATAGGGTCACTGGGGCCCCACCCTGAAGCCAGGCCTGGGGAGGGAGCTCAAGGGGGAGCATCTGGTGCTCAAGCATTAGCCAATGGTGCCCAGTGGCTGAAGCAAAAACTCAGGTATGGGAGGAGTTTAATGAGGCCATGGAAAAAGACTTTCGGACGGCCTCGAAGCGATTCTGGCATAGCATCAGGTGACTCAGGAGGGGAAAATGATGCTCTACTCACGTGGTTTATAGTGCGGTTGGGGTGCTGCTGACTTCAACTGAAGCCATAGTTGGGCGGTGGAAGGAATACTTTGAGGACCTCCGTAATCCCACTGATACACTTTCTGTAATGGAAGTAGAGTCACCCATCACTTGGGGTGAGGTCATTGAGGTAGTTAAACAACTCCTTGGTGGCAGGGCCCCTGGGGTGGACGAGATTTGCCTGAGTTCCTGAAGGCTCTGGATGTTGCAGGGCTGTCTTTGTTGACATGCCTCTGCAATGTTGCGTGGTGATCTAGGGCGGTGTCACTGGATTGGCAGACCAGGGTGGTGGTCCCCATCTTTAAGAAGGAGGACAGGAGGGTATGCTCTAACTATCAGGATCATACTCCTCAGCCTCCCCAAGAAGGTCTATGCCAGGGTGCTAAAAAGGAGGGTCGATCCGTTAGTCAAATGTTATATCCAAGAGGAACAAGAGGAACAGTGTGGTTTTTGTCCTGGTCCTGGAATGCTGGACCAGCTCTTTATTTTCTCAAGGATATTTGAGTGTGTGTGGGACTTTGCCCATTCAGTCTGCATATGTTTTGTGGACTTGGAGAAGGCATTTGACCACTTCCCTCGAAGTATCCTGTGGCGGATACCGGGGGAGTATGGGGTGTCTGGCCTACTGTTGGGGGTCATTTAGTCCCTGTACAACCACAGTGAGAGCTTGGTCCGTATTGCTGGCAATAATTCAGACTCATTTCCTGTGGGTGTTGCACTTCACCAGGGCTGCTCTTTGTCACCAATTCTGTTCATAATTTTTATGGACTTCTGCCTTAGTGGCCTCAGAATCTCATCTCTGCTTTTTGAGGATGATGCAGTCCTGTTGGCTTCATCATGCGGTGGCCTCCAGCTTGCAGTGGAATAGTTTGCAGCTGAGTGTGAAGTGGCTGGCATGAGATTTCACCTCTCTAGGTCTTAGGCCATGGTCCTCAGCCAGAAAAGGGTGGGCCACTATGGCTCAGGGACAGGTTGCTGCCCCAGGTGGAGGGGTAGAAGTATCTCAGGGTCTTGTTTAGGAGTGACAAGAGAAGGGAGCAGGAGATTGACAGACAGATTGGGGCTGCTTCTGAGGTGATGTGGACACTGCACCGGTTTGTTGTGGTAAAGATGGAGCTGAGTGTGAAAGTGAAGCTGTCAATTTATCGGTCAATCTATGTCCCTACTTTCATCTATATCGTCACAAACTTTGGGTAGTGACAGAAAGAACGAGATTGCGATTACAAGCAGCAAAAATTAGCTTCCTCTGAAGGGTGACTGCCCTCTCCTTTAGAGATAGGGTGAGGAGTGCAGCCCTTTGGGAGGGGCTCAAAGTAGAGCCACGTTGAGGTGGTTCGGGCATCTGACTACGATGCCTCCTGGGTGGCTCTAAGGTGAGGTAACTAAACATGTGACTCACAAAGCAAGAAAGTGCGGGAGGAACACTAGCAGCCATGCTAGTCAGCTAAGAGCTAAGCTAGTAACTACACTAAGCTAGCAAATACCTAAAAGCACACTGAGTAATGTGGATGCCAGTTATAGGTGATTTAGCAGAGTGGGCTTTGAATAAAGCATGTGAAAATTCCACTATATTATTATTATTATTATTATTACATTTTATTTATAAGCACCTTTCATGATACCCAAGGACACTTTACAAGGGAGAAAACAAGACAAACCAAAAAAAGCACAAACAAGAAACAAAAATGACCAGAAGAACTAAAGCGAGTATGCCGTTTGGAACAGGTGAGTTTTGAGTCGTGACTTGAAGACATGAAGAGAGTCGATATTGTGAATGTCTGGTGGGAGAGAGCTCCATAGTTGGGGAGCAGAGTGGGAGAAAGCTCTGTTCCCTATAGTACTGAGGCGGGAAGGGGGAATGAGCGGAGGGTGCAAGATGAGGAGGTGATATGAAGAAGATCGGCTAAATAAGGAGGGGCAAGGTTGTGGATGGCCTTAAATGTGAACAGGAGGA
The DNA here is from genome assembly GCA_024447675.2 of Pterophyllum scalare. Lineage (NCBI taxonomy): Eukaryota > Metazoa > Chordata > Actinopteri > Cichliformes > Cichlidae > Pterophyllum > Pterophyllum scalare. The sequence continues at coordinate 7,224 of JAMQGT020007343.1, read as the reverse complement.
TTTTGATCTGAATTCTGAACTGAACTGGAAGCCAGTAGAGCTGCTGTAGGACTGGGGTGATGTGATGAAATGAGGAGGTTCTGGTGATAATGCAAGCAGCTGAGTATTGAACTATTTGAAGCTTCTGGAGGGATTTGTGAGGGAGACCAATTAGAAGGGAATTATAGACAATACAGGAGATAACGAGAATATGAACAAGGATGGAGGTGGTATGCGAGAAGAGGGAGGGGTGGAGGCGATGGAAATATGTAAACCGGGTGATATTATTGATATGGGAGTGAAAGGACAGAGTGCATCAAGGATGACACCCAGACTCTTAACCTGAGGGGAGGGGGAAACTGAGGAACTGTTGATGGTGAGGGAGAAACTGCCAACTTTGGATAAAGTGGATTTTGATCCGACGAGGAGGAACTCAGTTTTGTCACTGTTTAATTTAAGGAAGTTTAAGGTGAACCAGGATTTGATTTGAAGCAGGTGGTGAGGGTGGGAGGGAAGAGCTAGACTTGGTGGATAAGTAGAGCTTGGTATCATCCACAAAACAATAGAAATGGATGTTGAATTTATGGAAAATATTGCCAAGGGGAAGGAGGTAAGTGATGAAAAGGAGGGGCCCCAGGACAGAGCCTTGAGGCACACCTGAGGTAGCACGAGAGGGGTGGGATTTGAAAGACTTAAGCTGGATGAACTAAGTGCAGCCTGTGAGATAAAAACAAAAACAGTCAAGAGGGGTGTGGGAGATGCCAACAGAAGATAATCTGTAGTGAAGGATGGTGTCAAAGGTCACACTCAGATCAAGGAGGATGAGGAGAGAGTAATCCAGAGTCAGCTGCAATGAGAAGGTCATTTGTGATTTTCAATAGAGCAGTTTCTGTGCTATGGCGGGGGTGAGGGGTAGGGGGTCCAGACTGGAGCTTTTCGTTAAGACTGTTTTGAGTTAGATGGGTGTGAAGTTGAATAGCAACAGTTTTTTTCTGTATCTTGAAAATGAAGGGTAGGTTAGAGATGGGGCAAAGATCATTGTAGTTGTTTGGATCAGAACCAGGCTTTTTCAGAATTGGGGTGACTGCTGCAATTGAAGAGAGTGGGAACAATTCCAGAGGTAAGTGAGGAAGGAATGATGGCAGAAATGAAGGGGAGGAGAGAGGGGGAGGCAGGATTTAATCAGAGCTGTAGGAAGGAAGGAAATAAGGCCAAAGAAGTAGGCAGACTTGGTTTGGGTAATTGAGTCCTTCTATTGTAATAAGTGAGATTTGTACATGTCTTTATGGATAGTGAGACCAGTTTTTTATGGAGAAGCTCTAATTGACGCCCTTTGGTTTTCATTACTTCCCACCTCTGGTAAATTGCCCGATTGCTTTCACCTGTGCCTCATTTATCCCAGCTTCATTTAGCTGATTACCATATGTGTGTAAAAATAATGCTGTTTTCTTCTTTGTGTGTGTTGTCTGTTTAACGTTTAATTGTTCCGTGCTCACTTTGGATTCAATTTGGCTATTGCATCTGGCCTCCTTTGTTTTGTTGGATGTTGAATTAGACAGAATAAAGGCTCGCTTTTTGTTACTCAGTCTTGGAGTCTGCATTTGGGTCCTAATCCTGTCAAGCCTGACACTATTTTTTTAAAATGCATGGCTTGTGTATAAAGTGTACTATCTTCCTGGAATTGGTGTCAAAGCTTTGATGATTGAAATCCTTGTATTTTATTTGTATGTAATTTAGTACTAATTAACAAATATCTTTTGCAGTGTGTTGCACTCATAGGTGTGCCGTGCTTACTGAGATTACTAGACTTAACTGAGAACTTAGAACTCCTTGTTCAGTTTGTGGTCATTTGGACACTTCATCATGTGTATTGTCATTTTCAGTATAAGAACATTTATTTTTCCCTGTAATCACAAAAAAAGTTTGAGAATGTGAATATTTTTTTTTAAAAAAAGAAAAAAGTGTAGCCTCAGCTCAGAAATGCCTGCACTATGAAACAAAAGTTAAACTAAATTCAGTCTGAATAAATCAATTGTCTTTCTGGATTGCAGCTGTTTATTGTGGCTATAGTATAGTAGTGGTTATTAATAATTCCTCTGCTAAAGCTATTAGTTAAGTCAATGATTCAGGATCTGTGAAAATTACTGAAAATAATGGTTGCAGATAATTTTAAACCAATTATATGGTGCTGTTCTGGGTGTAACAGTCAATTTAAACAGCTTCTCATCTGTGCTGTCTATAAACCGTATTAATAATCGTTATGGCTTTATATTATGTACTATTAAAAACGGTAAACCCCGTAGACTGTGAATGTCAAAGAAAATGGAGGCATAACGAGAGGCTGCGTGCATGTCTGTGTTTAATTCTCTGTGTGTCTGCATAAGTCCAGAATCACATACACAGCCAGCAATAGTCTGATCAGTAACAATTGTTAGTCCGTATGTATGACATCACCTAGTATTTTATATTCACAAGATGGTTACAAAGAAGCAGAGTACATTTTGCATGTTTTAAACATGAAATGACATGGATACTAATGTTATAATTGCTTGATTTGAAGAACAAAATGAGAAAGAAAATGTGTTGTTTACACCTAAATGTGTATAGGCTTTAAAACAACAACAGCACCAACATAAACAGTCATCTCATGTCCATTTATAAATATATATTCAAGTGGAAATGTGTAAGCATTTTCAGTGATAAGATAAATTGATTCATTTTCATTTCATACCCCTGATGTTTCATGATATGGGTCACACAGGTTGCACAGCATATTTTTACAGCATAGATTTTGACCATTATACCTTGCATGAGAAGTGACAGTTTTCCGTACAGTTTGCCATGGTCATTATGTGTGAAAAATATGCACAAAAAAGAAAAAAAATGGGGTTAGGATTCAGATTTGAGAGGGAAAATGTTGAAAAGAGCCGGGATTATGAAGAGTGTTGTCTTTACTTTCACAGAAGTGTCTGGGAAAGGTCAGTCCTGCTTTTGGCTTAACGAGTGCATACTGATTCACTTCTCAGAGTTAAATATTAAGGGGAAAGTTTTATCTCAATTCCAATTTTAGCTTTCTGCAGCCTCTTCATCAAAGTGTGCTTAATGTCTTTAGTCTTGAAACAATATATGAGTGGATTCAGAGCAGCTGGAAGAAGACTATACAGCAATATCAACGCAATCCGAACATCTAAACTGAAAGAAAATCCAACAGTGTTAGCCACATAAACAAAACATCTGGGTAGGTAAAAGAGACATGTGATGAATATTTGTGGAGTACAAGTGGATAAGGTTCTTTTGCGCCCTGCAGTATTGGACATTTTCAAAATAACCACAATAACAGAAATGTAGGAAAACAAAATGAATGCAAGAGGAAGCAAAAGACAAAACATGGCAACACACAGTGAAGTGACTGCAACAATTCTGACATCCTCTCCGCATGCCTGGCTTGTTATAGATATGTGGTCGCAGTAGCATTGAGCAATGATGTTTGATTTACAGAAAGACAAAGTTAGGGCATGGAGTACAACAGCTACCATCAAAGGCAGAGGTATGAACCAAGCAAACCCACACAGCACAGATATGATTTTGTTTGTAATTAGAACTTGATAACGGAGAGGAATACAAATTGCAATAAATCGATCAAGAGCCATTACCAGCAAGATGAAAGACACAGCCGATCCCAAATAATGAACAAAGAACATCTGAGTAAAACAACCATAAAATGAAATAATGCCATTATCAAACCAATACCTATATATGATATTTGGCAGTGTCAAAGTGCCAAATGTTAAATCGTTCAGTGCCAGGTGACAAAAGATCAGATATGTTGGTTTTTGCAGGGACTTTTCATAGGCAACAAATGATAGAATGAAAATGTTTCCCACTGCAATAGCTAAGTAAATGAAAAAAAGCAGAGCTGATACGGGTCCATAATACTGTGGTGAAAGTCCCGGAAATCCAAGGATGAGGAAACCTTTCATCCTTGTAATGTTGGTGATCATAATTTTAGTAACAAAAATGTAAATTACAGACCTGAAAGGTAAAATCACTGATTAGACCTTTGAAATATTTACAGAATATACTAACATGCAATATAATGTATTTAACAGCAGATATTCAAAACCAATGTTTCTTTCAGTATCCCATGCAAAAAAAAACCAATAATAATTTAATTATTTTGATGCTCTCCCTTACACTTTGAATCTACCTCTTGCTTTTTTTTCTGATCGCAACTCTATATTTTAAACTCATTAGTGTCTGGGTGGCAGGCAGCACCCACCTTTTATGAAGCCTGACCTGTATCCTCAACGGGACATTCTTCTTTTTTCCTGTCAAGCTGGTTTGCAATCCATTATCCTTGGCCAGAATGTCCCCAAGTTAAAGATTTAGGGGTGCACTGACTCTGAAATTCTGTGCCAAGAATTTAATTCTGATGAAATTTGTCCTAAAGGAGAGTGTACATGAAAGAATCAAAATGTGTGCGACTGAGCTATCATGCACTTGTAGATTAGGCAGTGGGACAGACCTGAGACTTGTTTTTAGGGATGACACAGAGGTGCAGTAGTAGAACACTCCTGCCTTGCAGCGAGAAAGTTTCAGTTTCAAACTTCCTAGTTGGCTGGGGCTTTTCTGTGTGGAGCTTGTGTTCTCCCTGTGCCTGTATGTGTTTTCTCTGGGTGTTCTGGTTTCCTCCTACAGTCCAATGCAGGCAGGATGTGATGACGGCATGAATGAGGGTTTCAGTTGCAGGGTCTAAAAGCATCGGCGGGAGCCTGGAAGCAAGTTTTATATACCGCACTATAAACCATGTGAGTACAGTACTGCTTTCCCCTCCTGAGTCACCTGACGGTTTGCAAGAATTGCTTTGAGGCCATCCAAAAGTCTTTTTCCATGGCCTCACCGAAATCCTCCCACACCTGAGTTTTTGCCTGAACCACCACCTGAGCTGCATACTACTTGGCCTGCTGGTACCCATCTGCTGCCTCTGGTGTCCCACGGGCTAACCAAGCCCATTAGGACTAGGCTTAGACTTTCTATAAATTGACTTTCTAGATTTCCTCAGACAGCTTATGGCACCTGTGTGATAAGGCACGTAACCAAATTCACAAAGTATTTCCTCCAGAAAAGACTGAAACTGACGGTGATTTAAAGCTTTGCCTCTTCTCTGTCTGTGTTACTGCGCTTATGATGCGTTCTGTCTTCAGGACTTTGCTGCACAGCGTTTCCTGGTGCGCCGCAGTGATGCACCTGCTCACCTGTGCAGGTCTCTCTCTGCATCTTCTCCCGCATCCATCCCACCAAACCGCACTTCCCTGCACATCGCAGGCGAGGAAAAGAGGCAGACGGTTCTCCTGGGGGTTTCTTCCTGTTAAAAGGGAGTTTTTCCTTCCCACCGTCGCCAAGTGCTTGCTCATAGGGGGTCGTTTTGACTGTTGGGTTTTCTCTATGTTATTGTAGGGTCTTTACCACAATACAAAGCCCTTGAGGCGACTGTTTGTTGTGATTTGGCGCATAAATAAAATTGAGTTGAATTGAGTTTACCACCGATGTCAGCGATCAGGTCCTTGCCTCCCATATGTTGGAAAATCCCGTCTTCCACCTTTTGTTTGCCATTTTGGGGGGTCAAGCTACGTTAGATGTCACTGTAAAAAGCGCTGACCTATATTTTATCCACTGATTACTGATCAGCGTGTCATTAGCAAGGGAAAAACGGGTTAGTGGGTCTGGCCGAGCGGCAGCTGTTGCAGTGCATTGTCGGATTTGTAGTTTAAGTGGTGAAGGCTATTTACCTGCGGCCCATTAATGTAGCCATATGAAATCATCTCACGGCTGTATATAATAATGGCAAGCAGGATCTGAGATTACACATTGATCTGAGATTGCACATGTGGCCTACAGGAATGCAGGTCCACATCTTCTCTTCAGGCTACTGCCGAGTCACCAGATGGTCTCCCCGGAACTCCCACCCCAGGCCTGGCTCCAGGGTGGTGCCCCATAACTTATCGCAAGGTAAACTGTTCTCGGTAAGCGTCCCCCACTGCTTTGTAATCCATTTCTCTAAATTTGAATATTATGACAAAAGAGTTTTTTCAGGGAATACTATTAAATATTCACTTTATGTGATTAAAGAGGTGGGTGAGCTCACCTCAAAGTGTCGAGGCTGTCATTTTCAGAATCTACGTGGATGTTAAAATCACCAACTGTAATTATTTTATCTGAACTGAGCACTAAATCAGATATAAAGTCTGAGAATTGTATACAATGGTAGCAGTCAGGCTTCCAAATGAATGAAAAGTCTGTCTATTATTAATAATCTGGAGTAGAAGAGTGCTGCTAGTCCTCCCCTGTCTCTGAGGCACCCTAGTTACCTCCACAGTCTCACCACAAGAGTGCATCCTTTCACTGTTATTTATTTTTATATAGTCTTATGAATTCAGGATCACACAATCAGGGGACAAAAGTCCCCTCTAAATCTCAACAAGGCGCTTATGATTTTCGGTGTAAAAAGGGATGAAGCTAAACAGTGCATCACACACAGTGTGCGTGTGAAATTTTTAAATGATACACAAAACTGAATAGAATTTGTGATGAGCACCTAATAGAGGAGAAAAAGAGAAACTATTATATAAGTAAGGAACACTTAATTTATATAGCACTTTCCATAGATAAAAATATCTTTATTAATTATATTATCTGATGATAGGGCTTTTATCCCCACTAAACACTGACTGCTAAATATCAATCTATATAGTATATTTATTATAATATTATTTATTATAATTTGTGTTACTGTTGTTCTACCCTTATGTGCTTAAATGTTTCAAACACACACACACACACATATATATATATATATATATATACACATCCCAAAATCAGAAAATGCAAAACTTGTTTTGTAGGAAAGTGGATATTAGTTGACAGTAAAGTTCTGGTACTTGTGGGTTTATTATGATATTAAGATATTGTAAATTCTAAGTTCACCCTATTTGGATGGGGACAGAGCTCCACTCATGCTCTGACAGTAACTTGACAGATCTCTGCAGTAAATTCTGGGGTCGATACAAGCAACAGCTATATTCAATCACATGTCAGGAAATGCAAAACTTCTTAACATTGTTTTCTCCATACCCCCCAACAGATACCACTGAAAATCAAATATATGCCTAAATGAACCCAGCAAAAGACTCCGCAATGCTACACAAGCTCCTTTTTGCCTCCCCGTTATGTCCCTTGGCATAAATT